>MPNV01003740.1:156748-187878 GCA_013376435.1 Cyclocybe cylindracea | reverse complement strand
GTTCTACCATTGGCTCAAGCAACTGCCCAATATCGCGGAGGAACCATTAGAAGAGACAGCAAGAGAATCGGAGAAGCACTGAGGCGATTACGTGCTCCGCCCATCCTTGTACTGCCGCTTCCCTGTCGTCGTTGCTCGTTACCCACCTGACCGGGTCGTCACTTGCGGAGAATCCGGAGGCTTATCGCGTGAGATGCAGAGGACTTTGAGGACTATCAGAAACGTCGATGAAGACCTCTAATGGTAGTGGATGTGATGCGTTCCCTATGACGAGCACAGAAGCCCGCCGCCATTCAAAATTCAGCATTGACAGTGATGGCGGTGATATTAGCCAAGAGTTGAACAAAGGGACGTGGAGATAAAGACGAAGGTTTCAAGGTTTAAGTTTAAAACAGAAAACTCACCTCGACGTGAAGTCACGAGACTAGTCTCGTTTTTGAGAAGACAATCGTTCACCGCATTTCAACGATGCTGGCTCCCTTACGATCACCAACGCCCGCTGTTCCGCGACCAGGCAGCTGTGGTTCGCCCTAGCCCGCCACTGCCAAACTCGCCAGCACCCTGGATGGCTCAAGCTCTACCCCTGCTGAGCGAAGGTGAGGTGGTGAGAGGAAGGCGAGGCGGGAGTGAAGAGATGGTGAGATGAGGGTGGTGTGGTAGCGACGGGAAAGGGCAAGTGAGAAGGGCGAAAACGAATGTCCCATTGCTGTCTGGGCCTCAGCCTCATTGTCTCCCGGACTTGTCGTTCCATTCTCGTTGTCTTTGTCGTCGTTCTCCTGGTCGTCTCGCTGTCCTCCCCCGCGTCGTCCTCTACTGTCGTCCTCTACCGTCGTTGTGGTGGCGTCCTTGTCGTCTTGGTCGTCTGGTCCTTATTGGCAGCTGGCAAGTGAGAGCGGTAGGCATGGTGGATGCAGAGGGAACCGGGTCCTTTGTGGTGCGCCAAAAAATGCAGAGGGAAGATAGAAAGGCGGGTGAGTGATGCGAGGAACGGAAGAAAACGGGAAACCGCCGTCGAATAATGGGAGACAAGCAGGGAGTTGGACTTTCCAGATTCCAGAACGGATTAAAGCCAAATTTGTGGGTAATGCGGGTGCGACTTGGAGAGGGGGCACTCGTCGAGATAACGGTGCAGGGGCTACGTTCGTCATTGATGCTGACGTCTGTGTACATTCGACTATTCCCGTCGCGTTGTGCTGCGGTTCTGTGGGTAGTCGACCAGGTGGGCTTTCAGTATATAGCGATTCCGCCCTTTGTATAGTGGTGCTTACAAGAACCATTTCTCCTACAAGCTTCTCCCCCAACCGCTAGGAACCATGTGCCCCAAATACCGCGACGTGCGTCGATCAAGTTGAAAGAGCGGTCGCGCCTGGGTCGCGTTTAGGTCATGGTGCCACACCTAGGGGTCAGTCCAAGTCGGGCTTTGTGACCACGTGATGGGATATTTTATTATTACGTAAACAACTGACAGGCACTGCCATCGACCACGGTGATACCTTAATCTCAACTACATCGACAACGCTGCTCGTCGAGAATAAAATTCGGCGCTCATTAGGTTCAACGGGAAGAACCCGCACCCCCAAGAATGACTGCAGTCCCGCAAACCGTGTCATTGGCCTACACTATCGCCGCCTCGACACCGCACAGCGGAAAATATGGACCAGAGCATATTATGGAGGACAAGCCACAAGATCAGTCGAGTCGATGGAGCGGCGCATTTCAAGGAAACGCGAACCAATGGATGGTCTTGCGCTTGCAATCGTTGGTAGTTCTCAGTACGTCCTAAAGTCTACCCATCCCAATTGCGACTCAATGTTTTGACCCTCAGAAACAATAACGTTTGGAAAGGTGCGTCGTGTGGTTGTCTTATTAAACTCTCTCTGACCGCCGTTTCGTAGTTCTCCAAGCGTAAGGGCGAATCAACGCGTGTCCTTCAAGACTCTGACGTCTTGCATAGCACATCCGTGTAACATGAAAGAACTCAAAGTCTTTGTTGGAATTTCGGAAGACCTTATGACGGAAGTCCTCCACACCACCCTCAAGAACGACGCCGTCCCTGAAGTCTTCAACCTATCCCATGTCAATGCTGCCGGGATACCATTTCCAACCCAATACGTCAAAATTGTCCCTTTATTGTAAGCATTTGGCTTTCCTCTTGATGCATTATTTCTCAGTCATTCGGTAGAGCCCATGGCCAGAATTTTCATATTTCAATTTGGCACGTTGCAATGACCGGCATAATTGAACCCACCTATGTCGAGGGTGTTCGTCAGGCATACGAAGAGGTATGCCACTAGCTTCTACGACCTTCCTTTCCCTGACATACCTCAGTACCGTGAAACATCAGTCCTTCGCTACGTGCTGAAGCACCTACGACAACGAAGGCTGCTGTCCCCCTATCAGGCCATCCTATCGCGTGCCAACATCCAACTCGAACACCCACTGGTCACCCAACTTCACGAAAGCCTTGTTCTGCAAGGAAATTGGGCAAGAACAGAGCAGCTCCTCGAGAAAATGTCTGCCATCGGTCTATTCGACTCCTACCTCCTCTCATCTAAACCTCATGCCGTCTGGACCCGCATAACCGGTACGGATGCCGACGGCGACATTCCTCCAGCACGTGGCGGACATGCGGTGTGCATCGACCCCGAAAATGAAATGATTTATATGTTCGGGGGTTGGAACGGAGAGAAGAATCTCGACGATTTTTGGGTCTACGATATCAAGGAAGACCGATGGAAGCTTTTGTGTGCTCACACGACGGACGAGCAAAACGCACCTGGACCAAGTTCTTGTCATAAGATGGTGTTCGACACGAAGACCGGATGCATATATGTGCTTGGCCGCCTTCAGGATGCAGAGGGTCTGCCGGTACCAGCCGCAACATCGTTACCCTCAAGAGGACAGCCTATGCCAACCCCAAGCCATCTACCTTCGTCGCAGTTACCGCGGCCTCCTGCTACAGGTAGCGGACCCGAGACGAGGAATAAGAATCTTCCGTCGGAGTTTTATCGTTTTCATACTCGCGGAGTCCTAGAAGGGAAATGGGATTTCTTAGCGATTGATACTGCTGTAGGCCGAACTGGTTTCCTGTCGAGTGTTCCTCTGACTGAGCTCTCTTTGCTGTAGTCCTCCGGTGGACCTCCTCTTATTTCCGACCATCAAATGGCACTCGACACGGAGAACCAGATCATATATGTTTTTGGAGGACGAGTTCTTGATGGACACTTGGCCACTACCGCGCCGAAATATTCCGGATTGTATAGCTACCACATCAACACAAGCAAGTGGAATTTACTTCAGTACGACTTTGCTCTGCATCTTCGCGGCCGGCTCTCATGCCAAATGCCATTGATAGGCAACCCAATGTAGACATGTCGAACGGCTATCCTGCTATCCCATCGCGATCCGGTAAGACCGCCCTCGTTAATCCGGGGAGGTATTCGGCTGATGGCATTCATAAGGTCATTCCATGGTTCTGGATCCAACGACGAAGATCTTATACATTTTTGCTGGCCAGCACGGCGACAAATACCTCTCTGACCTGTATTCTTACGACACGAAGACGAACGTTGCAACGGAGATATTTTCCAACTTCAGCACCAATGGCGGTCCGGATGCGGGCTTTACCCAACGAGCTGTCATCGAACCGATAGGAAAAGAGCTTTATGTGTGCGTTTCTGTCCAAAAATTGCAACGGTTTTTCCTAAACTGACTTTTGGCTAGCTTGTGCGGGTTGACGAGGGGCTCAGGCAATGCAGCCCGGACGCTGCGAGGAGATCTGTCGAGTTGGATATACCGTTATGAGACAAAGCCAGGAAAATGGGTGCAAATTCTCCGCCAGCCCGACAGACCCCTTTCCGAGATACCCATGCCGCGGTTCGCGCACCAGGTCGCATATAACCCAAAATCAAAGGCGATATTCCTGCATGGGGGTAATGCCGGAGAGGCCCCTAGAGCAGAGGAGAGGGAGAGGATGCCTGCTGGTGCTGCGGATGCGGAACAAGCCGCTGGGGAAGGTGAAGACGCAAGAGACCGCCAGGGAGATAGGGACAAAGATGCTCCTTCAGGATCAGGCGCGAAGGAGAGGAGGCTGGATGATTTCTGGAAAATGGAGCTGAAGAGGTTCGTCGGCGCTTTGGACCCTGCATTGGCACTTTTTTATATCGGTTCTCGCGTTAATTAACAGACCGGAGCCAGAGGAAATTATCCGACAAACCAAGTTCCTGATCCGGCGCCAACAGTGGGTGGATTTCGCTCTTATGAAGGAACCTTGCTAACCTTCTAGCCTTCCTTCTTAGGTTCCGGGAAATGTGCGAGGAGCTACCACCTGTCAAGGCCCTTGGTTTCCTCCAGAAGGAAGTCGCAAGTGTCGTTGACCACACCAATGCCCAAGAAGAGGAGATATTCCGGTCGCTGCTTACGCACCTTCTCTCTCCACCTCCATGGGCCCTGTCAGAGAAGGAAAAGGACAACACCAAGGCATCGTCGGGTTCTCTAATGTCAGTCACTTCGGAGTCGAATTCAAGCACAGTAGAGCACGAAGACTCGCGTGAGTGCAGCCCACGTCCAAGGAAGAGGTCAAGATCTGAAAACGGGAAAGAAGCCAGCAGCAGCGACAGTGAGAGCGGAACATGGACGAACGAAATCACTACGTCAGCAGATGTCGACAGTCCTTCGTTCATTCGCGGCATTGGGAACAGCATTCAAAAAATCCGCGACGTCGCCGACCCTCTCGAGGTAACGATACGTGGCGAGTATCCAGAGTCAGCGGATGCTCCATTGACAGGCGAGAGATATGTTCGGCGAACTGAAGTTTTCGAAGCGCTTCTAAAATATGTTGGCGAGGAAGCGGCTCAGCCTTCGGAGAGCCTTTTGGATCTGGTGGAACGGGATAGGTCAAGGACTGAACATAGGATGATATTTTAGTAAGCTCAATTCGCACTGGTTTCATTCCCATTCATGGCTTGTCTTCTCGAGGATCGGATTTCTTCATACTACACACTGTGACATATGCATTCGTTTCTTCAACCTTCCCTTATCTATCAGTGGTGTAATGTGCCTGAATGATGCAACGTGACACTTGACCTTCACCCAACACACCATGACCCGTCGGCATTGGGCATGCTTGTTGAGCGCCTCTTTCGTAGCTGATAAGAAGCATGACCTTCTCCTTGGGCATCTACTGCTACGAGGAACACCACCGTCTTCGTTGAGATCCTCTCGAGTGCTCTCTACTTCTAGCAGAGTATGACGACTATCGCTGGCATTGATCTTGGAAGCTATGCATGTACGGTTCGTAAATGTCTCTTTTGCTCGCAGATTGAGGGATCCACATGCCTAACTTTTGAAAAGATCGATTACATGACCTATAGTTCAAGCCGAAAGCCTGCAGCAAGAAGGTTGGTGCAACTTCACCATGTAATATCAAGCCTTTATTGATGGTTCAGAAGGGTTTTCCAGCTTACGTCAAACCTTCTTCTGGGGGATAACAATTTGAACGCCTTCAAATACCTCGTTGGTCGAAATGGCTCCGAGCTCCAGCAGGATGAACGAACGAATGCCAATATGTTTGTGGGGTCGCCTTATCGCATTGTTTCTAACCAAATGACAGGTGAACTGGGCATCGAGGAGCGTATTTTTTCCTTTCAGCCCTCGTGGTTGTCTTCAGTATTCTAAACCATTGATTTAGGTTCCATATGGCGACGAGACAGTCTTTGTTCCAGGGAAATTTATCCTCGCGCAGCTCTTTCGCAAGATCGTGAATGTCCTAACTGAAGCTCAGCTTTGGATCTCCACCGATGCCGTCTACTCGCTCCAAGCCGTCATCTCAATTCCTTCCTGGTTCGATCACTCGCAACAGGGGACAATTCTCGAAGCTGCTCATCATGCGGGTTTTGACCATGTCGGACTGATCACGGATACCCCTACAATTGCTTCTATCTACAACTCTCTTCACTTCTTACCGAGGCTTAAGAAGGAAATTCGCCCTTCAAAGGTCTCAGAACACGTTTTGTTCGTTGATATAGGCCATACCTCCACCACCGTCGCACTGGTGCAGTTCACTCATCAAGGGTTTTCCATCCAGAATGTGGAATTTAACGTCTCCCTGGGAGGTAGAGACGTAGACTTGGCGCTCGCCTCGCACTTCTCACAGAAAATCTTCATCTCAACAAACTTCGAGATTAACCAATCCTCGCATCTCTACTCCCTTCTCGTGAAGGAATGTGAAGCCACCAAAGATGCCTTACTCTTCTCCTGCGATGCCGACATTCGTCTCTATATACTTCCTATCAGTCATACGTTCCAAGCATCCCTCACCTCGGAAATCATCGAAACAGTTTCCGTCCCCTTCCTCCAGAAATTAGCAGTCTTGATTCAGGACGTCGTTTCCCAAACTGGACGAGGCGTTGCTTATGTTGATACCGTCGTTCTGTCTGGCCCTACTGCAGTTCTCCTCAAATCAGATATTGCAGATAAATTTCCAGTTGCCGTCGTTCGAATGCTTGACAAACGCTCCACCACCAGAAAGATTCTCAGTGCCTGCACGACGATGCCAACCCGCAGCGCACCGCCTTCGGTGCCCTTCTGGATTGGTAAAAGGTCTTCTACTGGCTCTGTGATATGGAAGAAATGGAAAACCGACCATGAAAATGAAGTCGAACTCGCCTCTGAGATGGAGAATCTGGACTTTCCCTCGTCTCCTTCAGGATCAAGAAATCCCTCTTTCAGACATTCCTCGTCAGGGAACGACTCTCAGTCCGTTGACAATGCAACTCAAGATTTCTACTCCGAGCTTAGTGTTGTCATCCGTGATATTCAACGCCAACTGGATAACATCAAAAGAATGCCCGAAACCGATCCGCAGTGGCCAGAAATGTGCAATAACCTTTGCGCGTCCTACCTGAAGAAATACAAGCTGAATGGGAATGTCAACACGTTGGGTGATGCGACGATGTGGGCAGCACAAGCGCTCGGAGACGTCAATTTTGAGACGGGAGCAAGGCCCGAGTTCCTCGCGAATCTAGCTAACTGCTTGAAGCTCCATTACGAACAATCTGGGGATTTGGAACTACTCAACAGGGCCATCCTGTATCAGAGCTACCTTCTTCCGGCATTGACTGAGGACACTCCGCGCACAGCAGCTTATCTCATCAACTACGGAACATTTCTTCAGACGAGGGGTGAACACCTAGGCCACATCCCCGACCTTGAAGAAGGTGCAAAGCATATTCAGCGAGCCATTGGCATCCTGACTGATAGCACGACTCCGTCGGACGTCATGGCGTTGATGGCAGCGCTGAGCAATCTAGGGAACGTTTTGCAGGTTCTGTACCGTTGGACAGGGAGGATCGAGGACCTGCATCGCATGATAACCTGCTACGAATCTGCTCTGTCAATTACAAAGAAAAACGATGCAGAGAGGGCGTCCAATCTCAACCACTGTGGGACTGCAATGATGATGCATTACAAGCATTTCGGCGACGTTCAGGACGCATACAGAGCCATTCAATATTTTATTGAGGCGCTTCAGTGTATTCCAGACGTGCACCCATCAACACCCATTTACCTTGGCAATTATGTTAATGCGTTGCACTCCTTGCACGTCCAGACGAATGACGTCGAGATACTCAACAAAGCCATCGAAATGAATCAGAAGGCACTCCGCCTTTTGCCAGAGAATTCGCCCAACAAGAGGACCTATATTTCAAAACAAGGAAACCTCCTTGGTAGTAAACAGAGATTTACGAAGGATTTCGAAACTTTGGACAAAGCTCTTCAGCATCAGGAGGAAGCCCTGAACCTTGTCCCAGAAGACAAGTTCATGGAGCGGTTCTCGTACCTCAATAATGTAGCGACAACTCTAGTCGAGCGATTCCGTATGACTCGCGCCATCGAGGACATATCCAAGGCGATGAAATTGATAGAGGAAGGGATCTCACTCGTCGATGATGGTTCGGACAGGTCGACGGCCATCGGAAACCTGGCAAAAGCGGAATACGAGTATTTCACCGTGTTCCGCGACCAGGGCACCCAACAGAGATGCGTGAAGCACTGCAGAGAAGTCGTCAACTCGCTCGCCCCCTTGACAGTCCGATTCGAGGCCACGAAAGTGTGGATAGCAGCTACGAGTCAGAGCACAAATGGACCCGAGGCGCAGGAGGCCAACACAGCTGCAGTGGACCTCCTCTCCCAACTAGCTTGGCCAGGCCTCAGTCTTTCATCCCAAGTCAATGTCCTGCGAGCTGCCAGCCAGACAGCTTGTAACACTGCTGCCGCAGCGTTACACTTCGGGGATGTAACCCGAGCATTGAAATGGCTCGAACAGGGACGGACAATCGCGTGGAATCAACTCTTGCAAATTCGGTCACCTTTGAAGGATCTTGAGAAACAAGCACCGGAGCTGGCGCGGAATATTACCAGGCTTTCGCAACTTCTCGAGCGTGGACCAGAAGGTGACCACCTAATGGACGATTCCATTCCAACCCTCAGAGTCGAAAAGTCACCCGATTTTTCTCGAAATGCGATTGCACTGGAGAGGGAGAAGCTTCTCAATGAAGCAAGAACGCTTCCTGGGTTCGAGAACCTGATGAAAGGCAAGGAATACGCCGGCTTTGCCGCAGCCTCCAACAATGGACCAATAGCCGTTCTGAACATCAGCACCTATAGGTGCGACGCGATTGTTATGGTGTCCGACCGATATCCCGTTAACCTTCCTCTGGAGGATTTCTCTCTGGAGCAGGCGGAGAACTTGAGGGTGCTGATGCACAAGGCCTTGAAGGAGTCCAAGAGAATGCAAAGAGGGGAGCAGAATGTCTCTGACGAGATACGATTCGGGCGTTCCAGGAGAACAAACACAGACAGTGACGCAGACGCGATTTTTCGATATATACTCAAGGAATTGTGGGTCAAGGTGGTCCAACCAGTTATAGACTGCCTAGGAATCGGAGTCAAGGTAAATGAGGAATTTCGTGCAGTGCAGCAGAAACTAATGTACTCGGACATCATTAGATGCTGGGGGACATGCCGCATATATACTGGTGCCCAACTGGTCCGCTGACATTCCTCCCTCTCCACGCAGCTGGAATATATGCAGCTGATGACGACCGAGAAACAGCGACGATAAGTCTGCTCGATTATGTCGTCTCCTCCTACACACCCAGCTTGAGCGCTTTGCACAATATCGTCTACAAAAGTAATGCGCAACGACCACAGTTTAAGATGCTTCCCGTTATCCAGTCAGGTACGCCGGGCCAAACACCCTTGCCAGCAACCCTTGCCGAACTGGAGATAATTCGGAAGTACACCGGGTGCTTTCCTGATCGAATCCGAGTCCTTGCGGAAGAAGAGGCGAAAATCGAATTGGTGATGAGCGAGATGAAGAGAAGCTCGTGGATCCATCTAGCATGCCACGGACGGCAAGACGTCGATGATCCAACGAAGAGTGGTCTGCATCTCCACGATGGGATGCTAGGCTTGCAAGACATCATACAAAACCCTCTTCCTAACGCCGACTTCGTATTCCTCTCAGCATGCCAAACCGCTTCAGGAGACGTCACCAATCCAGACGAGGCGATCCATTTGGCTGCCGGTATGTTGCTGGCGGGGTTCAACAGTGTCATTGCCTCGATGTGGTCGATTGGCGATAGCGATGCGGCGATCGTGGCTGATCAGGTGTATGCCTATCTCTTCAGAGATGGAAAGATGCCGGATAGCAGGGAAGCTGCAAGAGCGTTGCACAGAGGGGCCCGTTTCTTGAGGGCAAAACGTGCTGGGGCCCGAGGAGGAAGTGGGTTCCTCAGCTGGGTTCCTTTCATCCATGTTGGCATGTAGGTCCGTCGTCGTGCACATGTATTAGGGTGTCGGTATAGACAGTTGAGCGTATGGCCGATCATATAGTTTGAATTCTACGAGGGCCACGAAAGGCATCAAACCTTGCTCTAAAGTGAGGCGACGTAGTCAATGATTACTGACTCGGATTCGCTTGATTTCGATTTCCAGGCTAAGATCGCGTTTAGACCTTAAACAATTGCCTTTTTTTTTTTTTCAATACAACACTTATCTGTCATTGGAGCAACAAAGATCAATATCTCGGACCCAACCTGCTCAAAGACCTGGCATAGAACGCACATTACTCGTCAAGATTTATCGCCTTGCCGAACTTTGCGTACAAAACCACTTTGAGCTGCTTCATCTGGGACTCGCAGTCGTCTGCTTGTGCAGCGAGCTCGGCGACTCTGGCATCCACCGATGCCTGGTCTTTTTCGAGGCGTTTCAAGGCGCGCGAATGGGGCATGTGTAGGAATGTATCCCCTACTTTGTACCTGGGAAAGGGTTTAGATGCGAAAAACAGCATACGGTGATGGAAAACACGGACAGAACTGTCTGATCTTCCTCTGCCAATTCGAGTTCTGTCGAAAGATCGTCCAAGGCTTCTTTCTCTTGCTGTTTCTCGCAAATCAATGGCGGTGTAAACACGAGGATACGAGGCGAACCTTGAGTTCTCCCAGCTTTTCTTCAATTACCCGAATCCTGTTGTTCAACTTCGAGAACGTGTTGATGCGTTGTTGGTCCTCTTCGATGAATTAGCCCACTATCGTCGTTTTGGCCATTATGACGCACCCCACGACACCTCTGTGGAATCGTCGTTTTCCTCCTCTTGTTCGAGCTACCCCCCGAGATGAATGTGATTATGGGGATGCATCAGGTGCATAAGCCTCCGACGTACCATACGCATGGTTGGGCAGATGATGGAAGGAAGAAAAGGGTGCAAAAGGACATCTGGCAGGGTCCACCTGATCGGCTCAAAGACCGGCTAAGTCGCGGCCTCTTCAGTTCCTCCACATTGGGCCTCTGAACTTCACCTTCAACGTCAACCCCCACCATGTCCACCGCTGTCGCCAGTGCTAGGACATCATTGAGGCACTACGCCTCGCTCTTTCTAACGTTGGACAGCGTGAAATCGGCACTATTCTACTATGTTCTCCTGACCCAGGTGATCAAGGCCCAAAGGCACCTTCGGGCAAGAGGCTTGACCACGACGGCAAAGGAACTGTATAGTTGGGTGTCGCAGGTGCGTTCGCAGATGGTATTGAAAGGAACCTCGATTGATTTTGTTTAGCAAATCGTTCGTCTTATCCTGAGCACACCTGCGATGAAGAAAAAGGTGGCTTCGCAAATGGACCAAGCCAAGCTCGATATCGAGAACCGTCTGGTGCCCAAAGGGCCCAATGTTGTTCGCCACTTGGCTCTCCCACCCGAAGGGAAATCTACAGATTGGATTTTGAAGGAGATGGAAATAATGGACGGCGAAATGGGTGGGTCAACCGATACCTGGAGGCAGGGCAAGCTTTCTGGTGCCGTTTATCGTGAGTCCTTTGTCATTTCGTGCACAATCTCACAGGCAAGTTGAACATTCACGCGTAGATGGTGGCGACGAACTTTCTAAGCTCATCGTCGATGCCTACTCCCGTTACTGCGTTTCGAATCCACTGCACCCCGAGGTTTTCCCAGCGGTTCGCAAGATGGAGGCGGAAATTGTCGCTATGGTCCTTAAGATGTATCACGGCCCCTCAGGCTCTGCGGGTGTTATGACCTCCGGAGGAACCGAGAGTATTATCATGGCGGTCAAAACTTACCGCGACTGGGCGAGAGCCGTCAAGGGCATCACGGAACCCGAATTGTGCGTGAATGATCCTTACTTCTCATTCAAGATTGTTGAATAGTCTTTAGGATTGTACCAGAGTCGGGCCACGCTGCATTTGACAAGGGTGCTGCGTATCTAGGCATCAAAGTCCACACCATCCCCTTGGACCCTTACACGCGTCAGGTCGATATCAAGCGCGTCAAACGCGCTATGTAAGCACCATCCAACTCACCTTCGTCTCCGAAATTGACACCATGAGATTAGAAACGCCAACACCATCTTGGTTTGCAGTTGTTCTTCACGAACGCCCCGTTGCGTGCTGATTGAACTTTCTTCAGCTCGTCGGGTCCTGTGTCAATTTCCCTGATGGCAACCAGGACAATATCGTGGCACTCGGCGCCCTGGCGAAGAAATACAAAGTTGGCTTGCACGTAGACTGCTGTCTTGGCTCCTTTATCGTCCCTTTCCTCGAGCCCTCCGGACTCTCAAAGGGCAGTGATAAGGGCAGATATCGCCTCCAACCATTCGACTTCTCCGTTGAAGGTGTTACAAGTATCAGTTGCGATACCCACAAAGTTCGTCGCCCCATTGAAAGTGACGACCTGTTAACTAATTTTATGAACTTACAGTATGGATTTGCGCCGAAGGTATACACTCTTCTTTGTGTCAATTCTGTTTCTGGAATTTATTGCAACGCCATAAGGGCACCTCCGTTATTATGTACCGAACCGCCGAATTGCGACAGTACCAGTACTACATCAACCCTTCCTGGATAGGTACCTTTCTTTATATTTGGTATTGCGGACCGAATCTCATGTCACTTTAGGCGGCGTTTACGCCAGCCCGAGTATTTCGGGATCCCGGTAACCCCTTCGTCTCTGTCGTTGTTCGTGTCTCTTACCTTTTCGATAGACCTGGTGCCCTGATCGCGGGATGCTGGGCTGTCATGCAGTACATGGGTACAGAGTGCGTCACTGCCGCTGCCGACCACCATCCCCGTCACCTTGCCCTGATCTTTCTTTTTCAGCGGCTACTTAAACTCCTGCCGCGAGATCGTCGGCGCCGCACGTGCCATAGCTGACGCCATCACTGACGACATCCCCGAGCTCTACGTCCTCGGTAACCCCCCAGCGTCTGTCGTCGCCTTTGCCAGCAAGCACCCCAAGGTGGACGCTCTGGAGGTTGGAGACGCCATGGCCAAGCTCGGCTGGCACCTTAATGGACTGAGTTCGCCGAAGAGTGTACACATCGCGTGCACGGTGCGTGTTGTTTACCTCTTTCCCGCGCCATGTGAAAGCTAACGTTGTTTCGCCTCGTTCTGTGATACCAGCGCCTCACTGTCCCACTGGTCGACCAATTCATTGCCGACCTTAAGGACTCTGTGCGTGTCGCCAAGTTGTCCCCAACTGGCAAGGGTTCCATGGTCTCCGTATATGGTGCGTATGATCGTCTTCTATCCTTCATCTACCCCTTCATAGTGCTTCATTGTGCCTGTTCATTGCTGATGCTGTAATACACCCAGGTCTCGGAAACTCCAGCGCTGTCGGCCCAGAGATGGTTGGCCAGCTCGCCTCTGCTTTCCTGGACGCTCTTTACAAAGCATAATTCCTTCTTCAATATGGATTCTTCGGACTTCCTTCACGGAATACGTGATAGATCTTCCTCATTTCTCCCATCTGATCTATTGTCTTGGACACATTCGAGTGGCAGATTGTTTTATGAGTATGTACTTCTCACAGTCTTTCGGTTGACGAAGCCGATTAGGGACAACCGCAATGTTTGAACCGAATCGAAGTACAGGGACGTTTCATCGAGGAAGTTCCAACATTTTCCAACACTAATGAGTGAACTACAAATTAGATATACCTACTTCTTCTTTCGCGCTGAGCTATTTAAATTTGACAAACAGTTCCAGAGACCGTTGGTGTATAACCCCTGTATATATCAATAGAGCGAATTTGAGTGATCGAATCGGCAGCGGGAGGCCCTGCGGACCAGCAGATGTCACCGCTGCTCCAGACATTCCAGAGCCAAGGGCCTGAAACATCCGGAACCTATTGTCAAATGATGTAAGCTGAGAAGACCGATAAAACATGAAAATTAACGCCTACGTCGGTTGTAAACCTTGCAACTTGAGTGCCATCGAGGTAGAATATAGTGACGCCAGGGAACCACTACCATGTCCGCGAGTTGATTACTGCAAAACGTATAACGATCGAAACTGAACTCACGTCAATACGGTATTCTGTGAAAGACATTAGCACGAACTGAGAGCGAAAAGTCAACGGCGTACCATGAAAGGCGGTCCTAGGGTCGAAAGGGAAAGGAATGGTAGCCCTGGTGGACGGCTGTGGGCAATATGAGTGAATTGACATGTGCAAATGGCGCATTAATGTGCAGGTCTGTACAGGTATCGAAAATTTACCTGGTTGGATGCCCAGATTCCCGGCGGAACGCACGCTTGGGTAGAAGTGAAAATCGTGCTCGTCAAGATCTCGAAGTCGATCTCCTGGGTGTTGCTCTCTGTGAACGCGTGCACAATCAGCATCATAGGCTCCTAGCGCCCTGAAGTTGTGGAACGCCTTACTATAAAAGAAATTGCCCTCAACGACACCGGGTACGCTGCTGGACCTTTGCACGGTCCTGACCGAACCGTACAAGAACTGCTCGAGGGTACCGATCTCGGCGCCGATCACCGGCCCGGAACCAGAATATGCATTGACTTTGAGGTTCAAAGCCCCGGTCCCGAAATTCACGTTATCCTGCGTGAATTCGCGGGGAATCGGCGTTGCATCGACTGGGTACGCTGATGAATAGAAGCCATGCGCGCTGCAGAAAGAATCGGTCGGGTGTTGAAGAGACGGAAGCCTAACATTTTCTGGCACTCACTCGAGAAATTCAAGCGCGTTTTGGGACGGGGTTCCGGAAGAGAAGTCCGTGAAACTGCGCTGAGTGAATCCTCCTTGTGTTCCTGGAACGACATAGGTCTGGCATTGAGCCCACACCACGGTAGGTACGAGGAGAGAAAGAGCAATGAACGTTTTCAACATTTTGAGGAAGGACTGATGGGACACTGCGAAGCCAACACCACCCATCATGCCTCTTATATACGGAGGAGAGATGTGGAGTGAGGTCCTCGTAGCTCGGCCGTTAGGTCAGATGTCCCCCTGATTCTTCGCAACCCTTGTTGGACATCATCCGCGGAGAGGCATCCGTGAGGCCATCGATCCACCGCAGTACTACGACGTACGTACCTTCGGAAAAGAAAGATTTGTGTAGACCATGTAATAGCTTATAATTCGAGTAGTGCAGCAATATTTTTTTAGAATAATTGATTCATGGATAACGAGGCTAATAATTCATGGTGCTTCAGAGGAAAGCCGGAAATATGTGATATGCTTAGTCAATGCCAATCAAGAATGTGTCAAAAAGTAGCATGGTCCATGCATCGGGCTGACCGTGATACCCATAGTAATTATTTACGTTAACTCTTGGGTTAGTACTCAGTCCTCCATCTTGAACGCGATTCATCTAGACGTGGTTGCAAAGCTACGCGGCCGGCCGAGAAGGTGTTCGAAGGGGCGTATGAGGAAATAAATAGCCCCTAGTTTCGTAATTTCGATTCTCGAAGAGGCGCAACATACTGCGAGTAATTGTTTGGAGATACACTGAGTCCGGTAATAACGTCCGGCAGGTCAGCGTGAGGAGAAACTTCGGAGTAAATAGTGTGGCGCACCTTTGCCTGCCCAATCAGGAAGCAAAAACGATCGAGGTTGCAGCATAGAACGAAAATGCTACACGAATTTATGCCATTACTGGGAGGATTCTAGTGTCCGTCGGATCTAATAGTAAAGTACAACCTTGACTTCTAAGCAAGATGGAGATGAGGTTGGGGGCATTGATACATAAGCGGATAAAATAAAGGTCAAAGAGAAGTGAGAAACCACGAGTAGATGTAGAACAATAGTATGAGCACCATTATAGAAAATTGTGAAAATATTCATACGTCCCGTAAAGAAATAATAGGAACCCACAAGGGAAAGAACGAACCGCAAACTAGTGTCGCCTGCGCACGTGGATCTGTATCCCCTCGTCACTCCCATCTTCGTCGCTCGTCTCAGCGAGTTCGGTTCCCAGCGTCTGTAATATTCCTGGGTGCTGTCCCTGCCCATCTCTGGCTGCGACGCCCACCACCGTATCATGCCGACCACGTCCGACCAAACCCACCAGGTCCGGCTCGCTTGAGGTGCCTCGCCTCTCGCGGCTCGGACTACTCCTTCTCTCGTCCTCGGTGGGCATTGGCCGTTCCGATGGCGTGCCAGGCGCGCTCTCTGGCCCAGCGGATGGTCGAACTTGTGGTACGTCGGAGTCGTCTAACGACGTTCGTGACCGTGCTGCCTCTTCGTAGCTCGGCAACCCGCGCATGCTGGTAAGAGGAGGCACGCCTCCGATGAAGCCGCGGGACGCGATTGAGTAGTCGGGCACCTCTGTGAGTGCTCTATGGAGGAGGGCGGGCCCTGATAATTCTGATGGGAGCGACGACTGGACTGGTATCGGTGGAGTATTGAGAGCGGACGGTGAAGTGGTTGCTGGAGGGCGCGAATCTGTACGGTGGAGAGTTGGGACGATGGGTGAGGATTGAGAGTGTGGCAAAGGCGGCGGCGTCGGACTCCTGCTGTGCTCAGGGCTGGTTGATGAGCTAGCATGTCCATGTCCAGCGAGCGTTGTAAACGGCTTCATCGTTGCTTTCAGTAGGCACTGCAGGTTACGCACGCTGCTGCTGTGCGAATGACCATGCCTAGGCCGGCCAATTGCGCTGCTTCCGACTTCTCCTAGGGCGTGTTGAGGCGCCGGAGGAGATGGCCTCTCGAAACTATCCAGACTCGGCCTTGCACTGCCAGGACTTGGGCGAGAGGAAACATCAGGGCTTCTCTCTGGACTGTGATTCCGACTCTGATGGCGGCTCGGGGCCCTACTGCCCCACCCACTGCCTCCTCTGCCTGTGCTTTCGGTCGCTGTAAGCGCGTTACCCGTCGACGCTGTTGTGGCTGGTGGTGCAGCAGAATCCGTTGGAAGCGCAGCCTGGTCGCCCCACAACCGTCGAATCGGTTCGTCGGTGAGACTTAGGAGCAACTCTGAATTGACCCAATCAAGAGGTGTGCTTTCTCCTGCTACGGGTGCGTGCGGCAAGTGTTGGAGAGCTATCGAGTCCAACGACGAGTTACCGGGCGTGTCCCTGCCCGAACGCGGGCCTCGTGATAGCGGTGCTGAGCTTGAACTTCGCAAGGTTGCCTCATGGAGGGATTGAGCAAGATTCGCCACATTCGTTCCGGAAGCTGTTCTGGACAGATACGCAGCAGTTCCTTCAGCGGTAGCAGCGGGCGAAGAGCCGTCTCCAGGACTGCCGGTACCGACACGCCCAATCCACGGATTTGACACGCGCACGGTGACCGCCTCGGGCAGGAACATGTTCGCAACGCGATCACGTACATGCGCCCGGTAGCTCGGAAGCTCCCTATCCGCCTCGCGCGCGTTCCCGCCTGCTGATTCCCCGTTCATCTGGTTCGCGTCAGCCTCTGCAGTGCCCAGCCCGAGCTCGGCAGCCACCGCTCGCAGGCCGACCATTTCGAGCACCATCCGGCGCGTCAGCACGCTGCACGAACGCGCGTGCTCGAGCATGCGCCCATCGAGTATGTGCACCGGAAGCGAGCATCGTAGCTCAGAAATATGTCCATCGAGGTTGTGGATGTGTATTGTCCAACGAATGCGGTGGGTGACGGTAATGGGTTCGACGGAGTGCGATGGCGTTATAGACTTGATGGGGTAGGTCGAAGGCTGTGAAGGAGTGGAAGTGGAAGGACTTGTATCGCTGGGCAAGGACGTCGTTGGGAAGGCAGGAGAAACGGGTGACAAGACGGGGGTGACTGTTTGGAAGTTGCACCTCGACGGTAGCGGCAGCTTGATATAGGTGACAATGTCGCTGGCGTCAATCGATTGAGATGAGGAGCTCGCCGTCGCGATATCCTGCGTGTCCACTTCCACCGCCCGTCCACCCACTATCTCATGTTTTACAGTCGCCACCACCTTCGTGTCCTCGCGTGTCCCTCCTCGACTTTGCACCTTCGTCGTCTCGCATAGGTTGCTCACGATGCTCTGGATGGCGACTCCTTTGACCAGCGGCGAGAACTTGAGAATCGCCACGATGGTGTCGCCGGCAGCCCAGGCCTTGTGCGGCAGGGTCACGGCGTACATGAGCTTGTCGGGCCATGTGTTCTCGATCTCGAGCGTCTGCTGGTACTCGAGCGCCTCGGGTGTGAACGAACGGACGACATAGACTGGGACGACGTGCTGGAGGTTGTAAGCAAGCCCTGGACGGACTGCGATGGCGCGAAGTCGGTAGGATATCGAGCTGCCGCCGAGCGCTGTCGTGAAGATGGAGGAGGGTAGGGTGCCGCTGATATCGAGGGAAAAGGGAAATAGGTGGCGGCCTGCTTTAAGCGTCCTTGTATGTTTCTTGTCACCTTCGAGAAACGACCAATCATAGCTGAAAACAACAGAGGTGGGTGGTGGCGCGATAAGACTGCAACCTGGCTCGTCAACGACTCAACTCCAGAATGAGAGCGAGCTTACGAGTCTGAGGCTGAAGGAGGAAAGCGGACCTTGCCTCTGAAGTGCAGATTGAGCTCCTTCAGCGTCGTTGGTTCAGCGAGCAGCAATGAAACCTGGCCGCTGAGTCGCGTAGGCTCGAAGTCATGGGCTGTCCCTTTGAGAACGAGGGTCTGCGAGTCAAGGACGATATCGAGGACGGGTTTCTCTTTCTCGCGACCCATGGCGGGCGAGAGAAGAAGATTGAAGATGTAGTACAAAGGAGAGTAGGGGCCTGCGGAATGGGGGTGCGGTCATTTTGTCGTGCTTCAGCATGACACTCAGCAACAGACAACGGAAAACCGGAAACGATCTGAGATTCGGATCGACCGAACATGGTGATGATCAAACTGCCTCTTTTGTATTTTCCACGTTCCTCAGGGTCTCTGCGAATATATTTACCTGGACTGTCAAGGCAGAACTCAGGACTGAGCGAAATGAAAGTTAATGGACCATCTCTCCTGTCTTCACTGCCGCGATTCGTCAATTACAAAGACTAGAGTTCGACACGAGTCATTTCTGAGTGTGATTTTTTCCGGGTAAGCAAAATAGCAGATGTTTTTATTTTTGCTTCCAGCCCGGCGGTGACGTATAGTGTCGCCTGGTGTACGGCTGATATTTGAACTCAGGCAAGAACTGATAATCACCTCAGGAATAGCACTACGAAATCTTTTCCGTGTGTCTGATGCCCATCTAGAATCCCAGCCTTGAGGCGTAGTCGGCGCTGGTATTTCTTTTCTTACCCGCACCATATCGGCGAGCAACAAACCGGCAATTTCACGCACAATGGGACATAGCGAAGAACCGGCTCCCAGCCGTCCAAGTCTGGCCGCCTTACAAATTCGGGCAGTCGGTAGGTGGCCGCTGGTCAAGCCTACGAAGCTGTTATGTCAATAACCTTCAATCGATGTCTATTTTAGACCCTTAATTGTTCTACCATTTGTTCGTGCCCGCCCTTCCTTGATAGGGATGAAGTTCTGCAGCGGAATAACAATGGCGTGATCAGGAGTGCTATAATACACCTTTGCAGAGCCTTTCAGCGCTGATCTAGAAGTCTGCTTCCATCTCCTCGCATCTTTCATGCTGCGAAACCTCGGGGAAACCTGTTTCATGTCAAGAGAAGTGGCCGTGTTGGTGAGTAGCTTCACACAGGAACGAAAGGAAGGCGCTTACGAATTAGCGTGTGGGCCCTAGATAATAGATAAGCCCTTCCATTATTATCTGCGGAAATCAGGGTGAGCACCCCTTTATGCATCTATATCTGCTACGCCAGATGCCATCCATCTTTGTAGCTGGTTCTACATCGCCTTCGATTTCTTGAGCTCCAAATTTCGCGAATGGTGACGAAGCGCATTTTCGTTCCACAGCTTCATTCTGGGCCATGGCGAGACAAAGGGAATGAGGATTCGAACCACGCATGTAATCCATGGATATCTACCAATACCCGTACTGAGCGATCGGTGCAAATCGGTGACAATGGCATCGATAGTAGATACCACAGATATCGCATGGCGGGCGAGCCTCGTCTTCGAACGTGCATGCGTCGTGAGACAGGGCGCGTGCGCGTGTCTGGGCGTGCACCCAATTTTTTACTTCCGGAAGCAACGCTAAGCAACGTCGCGACGATTCGACAGGATTCGACGCTAACAGTCGCTAACTTATCTCCTTCCACGAAGTGCGTCATGGTATCATGTTCAGGATATCGGGAGTTCGGTCCGAGAAGCGATTGTCCGAGACGGGCGCTTATCTCCGTTCGGCTGTCTGTTCAGGATAGATAAGCCTCGCTAGCGAAGCTGAACGTGTAAGTCAGCTTTCCGAGGATACTCCTAGCGCCCGGGTGTGGCATACTCCGCTCCAGGCCTGTCATCCTGCCTCCTCGTAGCGCCAACGTTCAAAAAGACAACTGAGAATTCGAGGATCCTATCCGAACATTTGATTGATCGGCTCGCAGCCGCCGCGCATGGGTCAAACTACGGTAGGCCACCCATAGCGTTAAAGAGAGGGAAGGATATGTCTGCGACACGAAGGTATCGGGTATATGGTGGAGCTATCAATGACGGGGAAGTTCTGGAACAGGTACAGGATGTGAAAGATGAGAAAGCACAATCAAGGCGGATAAAGCAACGAGTTAGAGGAAGAATCGCGGCCTGAGAGAAATCGAAGGGAAAACGAAAGCTATCGGATAAGTTGCAGGCAAAGGAAAGAGGAGTGCAGTAATTTGAAAATTTGAGTTGTGGTCATCACAAGCAATTGCGATTTCTGCGGCTCCCTGCGCATGCGCTCTTCATCGCTTAGTATCAACCTGCGGATAGTAATGCGGCGACATACGTATATGCCGGGTGAAGCGGTTGCAAAAATGTTCATTATCGCATTCTACATTGATATGTAGGCAAATCGAGAGGATAGAGGGACGCAAAACGAGAAAGCAGGGTCAGATTTGGGTCCCATGTCGTGCCGCAGACATTCCGGAGACAAAGGCTGGCGAAGAAGAATGTACGGGGTGTGGGGACGAATAGCAGAGCATAGAAGGAGATGCACTGTAATGGCACTGTTGCTGAAGAAATTATCACCTCAAGCATTCCTCGAGTCCTCTCCGCCGATCTCCATCATCTCCCTCCCACCCCCCGCCTTTGTCTCTGCGTGATATCTCTTTGAATACGCAATGCGGATTCGGAATCTGGTTATCCCGAACTATTTCGATTCCATCGCCGATCAGGCGCTGGAAACCTTCCAAACTTTCTTCGTCGATGTAGTACCCGTCGTCGATTTCATGAGCCGACAGCCGCACCTCTACTCGCACGAGCACCCATTGGCCTTCCCCTTTCCATTTCGGAGAAAATCTAGCCGTTATCGCTCTGCAAACGGCGGGCCACGAGAAGTTCAGAGAGCCATAACGAATTCCAGGAACGGGTGGGTAAGAGAAGGCAAGAAGAGACACTTGCTGCTTTCCTCGTCATGGGAATGAGGTTGGTCCAGTAGCTCGAAGAACCCATCGAAGATGTCGAAATCCTAGATTTTTAAAGTGTAGAGCGTCGGTGTGGTCCCGAGGAGTTCAAGGAGCTCACGGTCGTGAATGATTGCACACTCTTCGTAGATGAGAGTGAGGGTACTGAGTGGGCATGACGAACGTCGGAGGAATGTCATTATGGGTTCCAAAGATTCCACAGAGCGCTCGTAGCGCAGTTCCTTCAAGGACGGGGCAGTGAGGTGATCAAAGAATAGGGATATTTGATCGATGATAATATACACATCAAGTGTGATGAGATTGGTATGAACGATATTGCCGTGGAGCTGGTGGACGCTATTCTCTTCGTGGATATTATGCAAAGTGCACTCGCGCATTCCAGGTATGTGCCAAGAGTAGCATCTTCAGAGATTCCCGCACAGTGAGATCAGAGATATCGGCTCGTGTGACCTTGCTCCAATCGATGTGAGCCACACGAAGCTGGTACCCGGATAGAAAGACGGAGCAGGGAGCTGGAAGGGTAGTTTTGAGATCGAAGGCGAACATCCTGCCGTCTTGATTGTCAACATCGTTCGGGAAGGTACGTTTAATGGAGAGGCTTCGGAGAAGTGGCATACCAGGTATGTGTGCTCGGAAGAAAGGAAGCAAGTGTTCGGGTATCTTCAAGGAGATGCCACCCCATCGTGAAGAGTAGTTGTTGAGGGTGCTGATGACAGAACGACAAAAGTTCCGCCACAAAATATCTATCAGCCACCAACATCTCTGACCATTCGAACCACCTCCGGTTTAGAACGAGTATACCGTCACCTCGAGAGCATTATAGACGAACTGCGCGATTGTTATTTGTGATGAGGGTATGCTGTTGACCACGATTAGGTCGGACGCACCTCCAGTCCCACCAGATGGTTCTGATCAATCATGCAAGAGAATAGGTCCTTCTCACTAACATTGCGGGATGCGACGTGGTACGGCAGACGAGTTATGACGTCTTCCTCAAATATTTCCCCTTTTTCGATGATGGTAGGATTGTCGTGCCCAAAGTACGCCTGCCGTGCGTGCAAACCTGAAACCGAGCGATCCATTAGAGACGCTGATGGGGAAAAGTTGAAAACCTCGATCCAGGTGCTTTCGCGACCCTCCGGTATACAGACGACGCGGTTGCCGTGCGCGTACCTGGTCCATATAGGTCAGGGCACCGCGATACAGAGTATGCGAGCAGTTGATCCTACCGGCGCCAGTCCTGCCTGCTCATTTTCTCCATGAAACGGCTCTCGTGTTCGCCCCACTCGCTCCAGGGCACCTCTAGGCCTTCATTCCGGCAATGAACATACCGCAAAAAGGTGCTGCTCCGAACGAAGAGTAATCCATCCGAACCCAAAGAATATTCTAGGGAGAAGACGTGCATGCGACAAGTGGGAGACGGCAGGAAAAGCGCGCCAGGCGCGGGACGGTGCTGATGCCGTCCCGACTCCGCATGGAAATAGTTTATTTCTTGCCCATTTGTCTTTGGCAAGGAGAGCGTCGCAATAAGGACAGGAATGCAGACCATAGTAGGGGTAATTTGATATATGAAAATCTTTCCGGAATCGACCCTAGATGTGAGGATGAAGACGTCTCGCCGCACAACGTCGAGCTCATGGATAAGAGGGGGCAATTGATCTCGAAAATCCTATAATGTTTTGCCCAATTACTATTATTTGTACAAATAACCACTGGAGAAGAATGCAATACGCACGTGGATCAGCAAACCCATCTTCCAATTCCAGATTACAACTCTGGAACCGCAGAGGTCCTCCGTGGTCAAGAACAGGACGTCCTCCACTACCTCGAATTCCTCAGCGAGGAGACTAGTTCCACCATCCGGGCACAATTCGAAAGACAAGGGGCCTGCTGATGAGCAGGCAGGGTGTGGCTGATTCGTCGAGATGGTGCGGCAATCAAGGCAGCCACGACCGGTTCCCCCGGGTAAATTCCTGGCTCAAGGCAATATAGATCAGTATGTCTACCAGTGTGTTAGCTGTGTAGACTCGCTCTTCGTACAAAAACACCACGAGATCTTCTCCTACGTCCATCATGAAATCACGGAGCCGGAAGCCCAATGGTGCGGCTATATTGTTTTCTTTTTTAGCACCAGACGCCAGCCAGTACACAGAGAATTCGTGCCCGTCCGTTTGAGCGAATGCACCTGCGACGCAATCGTAGGCCAGTACATTTTGGTTAGTCTTCATGATCTCGACCCTCTTCCAATTCAGGTCCGTCCAGGCCTTTTCTCGGGCCTGCAGAGCGGCCAGAAGTTCTGCTGTTGGTTTACCAGAGCCCGCATCTTGCATAGAGCTCACATCGAGCTCGTAGATGTACTTGATGGTGTCGGATTGGAATACTTGGTAGAGCATTCGACAGGACTACACCGGTTAGATGAACTCGCTCCAAACTGTTCATGAGCCAAGTTTTGAGGACGTACCATCGCCATGGACCGGATAGAAGGTCCGTCTAGTAGGCACATTATATCGAAGAGTAAGTCCTCTGGCATCGATGTCAGTGACTGCGCCATTGTGGAAGTAGCGGAGAAAACTGAAAGACCGCGCTCGATGTCGATTAATCATTTACTCCTTATCTAATCTGCTTCTACCTCCTATTGGCGTTAGCCAGACCTGTTTCGACGTATGTTGGTCTCCTCCATACGACATGCTTGACCACTCAAGCTCACTCTTCGTATATCTCGATCATTCAGCCAAACGTTCGGCCAAACACGTTGAGTTCCTCTGAATATGTTCCCAAAATGACCTTATTCGACCCGCCGTGGCCCCAAGAAAAATACAGCGTGTCGTTGATCATGAGGCAACGTGTATTCACAAACTCCTAGCCCCATCGGCACGACTATCCCAGCAAAGCGCACTGTAGAGTACGTCCCATTCAAAATTACTCGGGTTGATATCACGAACGTGCTAATTTCAGATAGCTTGTGGAGTGATTATATTTCCTCTCCTTCATTCCTCCGTCCAAGAATCCCTCCTCGAGCGGCGGCGTCTCGTCCAGTCGTTGACATCAGGCAAAATACTGCCCACAACAACGAAGAGGGATGGCAAGAAGGAAGGCATCGATATCGGTATCGGTATCAGGCACGACGAGACTAACGAGCGCTGAAACGAATGTGTGATTCAGAGTCGAATCGAATTGCGAAGAAGAGACGAGAGTGGGTGCGAGAGAGGAATGAGACGATGAACAGCGAAAGGATGGGGTTCAGGTATGCATAAAATCGATTATTCTTTCTGCAACAGTGTAATTCTGAATCTGTCGGCTCGTCAGTCCATATTCTCGCCTGACCATGAAGGAAGCGGAAAAGGACTCACCCAAAATATACAATAATGTCAATAGAAGGACGGACATGGCGAGGCAGGATGAGGCAGATTTCCTCTCCATAGGATATTCCAAAACCACGTCGACCGATGAAGCAAGCGACTTCGACATTCCGCTTAAGACTTCTCTTCTCCACTCCTACGACCTCCAGGCCCATTCAGACTCGGCCGAAATCAGCCTCCCTAACAACCTTTGTGCCAACAACGTCTCCTCGATGTCGAAGTCCACAGGATCCTCCGATTACCCCTTCTGCACGAACAGCGAACGTGCACTCGCCCTCACACTCGTCGGCGTTACCACGCAACCTTTCGACGACCCAGCGAGGCCAGACAGCGTCGTCTTCCAAATCCTTTTCTCCTTCCTCTGTTTGCCCGCCTCTCGACATGCGATTTGCTAGTCCGCTCACTCGACTGGTTGCTAGCCCTTTTCGCAGACGAGATGGAGCTTGCACTACCACCAGGCGGCGACAACAGCAAGCAGACCGGCATCAGTAGCCTCCCCACTTCCGTTACCACACCGCCTCCATCACTCCCACTGGTAGCATTCATCCCACACACTCCAGATACGTCCTCCACGATCATCTACCTGAACGGTCGCCCTCGCTCGTCCTTGCCCCGAGGCCGGCAAACATGGTACGCACGTTGCGATTGCGATTGGCCTCGCAAACACGCGTGAAAGAGGAATGACAGCGTCAGAGTCGGAGGCAGTGGTGGGGATCGACGAATTGGACTTGGCCGACGACGGGAAGCACGTCGGGAACTTGTGCGGGAATGCTTGACCCCGCTCCTGCTTCGTCGCTGAGTTCGCTCCGAACGAGAGGAAGACGTAGCGACCAACACCGAAGACGGCATCGAGCTCGACGTCACGGGCATCCACTGCGAGCGGTGCTTGAGACCCGAAGACCCTGAGCCTCTGCTTGCGTCTCCTCGGGCTGCGAAATCTTGGGCGAACCTGTTTCATGGTGGTCGAGTTGGTGAGGAACTTCGTGCGGGAACGAAGGGAAGGCGCTCGCGAATCAGCAGCACAGTGGGCGTGGGCCCTAATAGATAAGCTCTTCCATTATTGTCTACAGAAATTGGGGTGATTTCTTTTCTTGAGCGCTAAATTTCGCGAATGGTGACGAAGTGCCCTTTCGTTCCACGGTTTCATTCTGGACTAATGACGAGACAAAGGAAATGAGGTGTTTTTTTTTGAAGTCAGCGGCCGAGAGGGCGGGGAACTTGACACCCAATTCCGTCGCTGGTAACCCACGGAGGGTTATGTTGCGGGTTTTTCGCAGCTGCAATGACTTCAGGCCTTAGAACTTGCAACGTCGACAGATGGCCTGAGCCATCGGGGTTCAAGGAGCTCATAGGATGGACCTCTCTTAAAAGAGGGTGATTGTCTTCTCAAATTGAAAACGAGAGGCTGGTCATCGAGACTAAGGATGGATGACCCCCTGGACGCATCCGCAGCCTGGTCGTTTACCCCGTCAACGGGTTCGTCCTCTGTATTCATGTAGAGTTAGCTACAGCATTCTCGAGACGTACACATACCGAAGCTGGATACGGCGGAATGGAGGTTTTTGGGAATACACCCCTATGCACCCTAACCGAAATGGGTTGGCAAGCGTGGGACCTTCCGGGTGACATACGCATCGCAATCGCAATCAACATCGCTACTTGTCCTCAACACCCACTAGCTGCTAGCAGTTGCGCTCGACATAATAACTCGATGTCCGATAACGATCACTGTCCCTTGCCCGGCGGCGGCATTACCACGCCCGATCAACCTCTTATTTCGTTCACCGCCCGATCCGAACACTTGGAGACTCGCGGTGTTGATAATCTCACAGCTGGGGGAGATGGAAAGATTGTCATCTTGAAGAGTAAGTTTGATGAATGTCCACATTTATGAGATGTCCTCACCTTAGAGCATAGATTTTGTCGTCATATGCCCCCCCGGCCATAGATTGGACACACTGAGCCTCAATGTGATTGGGCCAGACCAAGGGGAGGCCCCTACCAAGTTAACAATGAAAAATGTTTCTGAGACAAAGTGGGAATGCCCTAGCTCTGTTCATATGTAAGTTCTTGGTACTCTCAGCATGTATGGATGCTAATTTATCAACAACATATCAGGAGTTGGGATACTGCTACTCTTAAACTGGCTGCTTGTTCAGATTGTGATGAGGACCTGGGCTTTGTTGTCCTCAAGAAGGATGATATGTTGTCATTGATACCAGAAGATCAAGGTATGCCTGTCTACCATGTCATCTCAAACTAAGAGGATGATCCTGCTTCAGATGTACAGCTGGAACTTGATTTAAAAGAAAGTAGCCCCCCTCTGAAAATATCTTTTGTCATTGGTCTGTGATCTTCTCCTTTCCAGATTCAAAATTTGGCATATCTGATTCTTGTTATTATTTTAGGTGTAAACAAGCTGATACCAGAAGCACAATCCCCCTCTCTCATGCAGACCAATATCATACTACAGTCTATCTTGAACTCTGAGCAGAATTTTGGCTGCTTCACCTCCATGATCAAGCAGCTTCCCAAAGATCCTGGGCTTCTCAATTATCTAGGAGATGTTTTCAGTGATCAGTTTGAGGAAACCCATAATGAAGACAATATTCATAAAGCCATCTTTGCTTATGAATCAGCAGTTGCTCTATCAACTTCTGAGAACTCAAACTACAGATTCTATCTTTGCGATACTGGATTGGCCTTCACTCGCCGCTATCAATTATCAGGGAATTTAGATGATCTTGATCAAGCCATTTCTATGTTTGAAGCTTCTATTGCTTGCAATCCTGGAGATCCAGAGGATTTGATAGAATCATTCAATAATCTTGCAATGACTCTGCAATATAGGTTCAAGAGAACTGGCAATCTTACAGATCTTCACCACTCTATCTCACTTCTTCAAAAAACTGTCAAAGAGACATCTGATAAGAACCCAATTCTTCCACTGGTTTTCAATACTCTTGGGACTTCTTTTCAGATGCTTTTTGAAAGATCTGGAAAACTTGAAGACATTTCAGCAGCAATCTCTGCAAAGCAAAAAGCCATTGACCTTACTCCAGATGACTCTGATAGAAAACCTGCATTTTTCAGTGATCTTGGACATGCATTTCAAAAATTATTTGAAAGCAAAGGCCATATTGAAGACATTGAGAAGGCTATATTGTATTCACAAACAGCTATTGCCCTTATCACAGAAGACCATCCAGATATTTTCTTATTTCTCAACAACCTTGGAACTGCTTATCAGTGTCGCTTTGAAAGAACAGGCAGTTTCAAAGATCTTGAAAGCTCTATGGCCAACTTGCAGAAAGCAGTCAATTGTGCATCTTTGACAGATGAAAATTTCCCTGTCTGTCTTAGTAATTTGGGAATTGCACTTGCAAAACATGCTGAAATTACTGGCAATCTACAGAACATCCAAAATGCCATATTTAACTTGGAGAAAGCAATCAAGTTATTTTCCCAGAACCATATTATGCTACCTACAGTTTTCTGCAACCTGGGAAATTGTTTCCTGCAGCAGTTTGAAAGAACAGGCCAAATTTCAGATATTGAAAAAGCCATTCTCAATATGCAAAAGGCCATTGATTCTACTCCAGCAGAGCATTTCAGCCTACCATCATCTTATAGTGGGCTTGCAATATGTCTTGAAAGATGCTTTGAGAATACTGGTAATCTTATTCAACTTGAAGATGCCATATTCAATTTGCAGAAAGCTGTTGAACTTACTCCAGCTAAGCATGTTGATCTGCCAGTATATCTCACAAATCTTGCTTGTTCCTTCAGGACACGATATCAAAGGACAAATAATTTTGTTGATATTGAAAGTGCTATATTCAATCATCAACAAGCAATTGAGCTTCTTCCAGATGGACATCCAAATATTCCTGGATTTCTAAACAATCTTGGCACATGCTTTCAGCTCTGCTTTGAGAAATCAGACAATCCTGTTGATTTATCAAGGGCTATATCTGTGAAAGAAAAGGCAATCAGGCTTACTGAAGACAGCCATGCAGATATGCCTTTATTCCTGATTAGTCTTGCAAATGCCCTCCAGCGTCTTTTTAGAAAAACAGGAAATTCAAGTGATATAGATAATGCATTATCCAAGGTCCAGAAAGCTATTAGTCTCACTCCTGATGGTGATGCTAGAATGCCATCTCGCCTTAATGCTCTGGGAAGTATTCTTCAAGACCATTATAAGGAGACAAAGAATTTCATTGATATTGAAAATGCTGTACACAATCTGCAGAGAGCTGTTGATCTTACTCCTCCTCAACACAGAAGCCTCTCCATTTTTCTCAATAATCTGGCAGTTGTCTTGGACAGCTACTTTCCACATCCCAGAAGTGCTCAAGATACAAGCCAAATAATCTCTGTCTTTCATCGCTCTGCTTGTGAGGCCTCTGGGCTTCCATATCACAGATTTGTTGCTGCTGCTAAATGGGCAGAGCTTTCTAGGCCATTTCAACTGCCAGAGACCTTGCAAGCCTATAGCATTGCAATCAAGCTCATTTCTCAGATTGCTGGTCTAGAGCAAACCATTCAGAAGCGTCATGAGAACCTTTCTGGTATTGAGCAGCTCACTGTATCTGCAAGTTCAGCTGCTATCGCTCAAGGAAATCTTGAACTTGCTCTGTCTTGGTTAGAGCAGGGGCGCTGTCTTGTCTGGAACCAGATTCATCAACTCCGCACTCCAGTTGACATCCTTAATGCTTTAGACCCCTCTCTGGCTACACAATTTGTGACTATTGCATCTGCATTAGAAACATTAGGTTCACGCCATGAAGGAAACAGCATTTTCTCTCCAGAGAACATGAACAAGATGATTATGTTGCAAGAGGAAGTAAGAACACAGACACTTCTTGCCAAGCAGTGGAATGATCTTCTTTCTGAGATTTGGAGCCATCCTGGCTTTGAAGATTTTCTTCAGGGGCCCAAGATAGATTCCCTACTGTCTGCCTTACCAGCTGATAGTGCCATTATTGTTCTCAACATTGATGAGGAGAGATGTGATGCACTTGCGCTGATTTCCACCTGCAATGCTCCTATTCATATCCCACTTGGACTTTTCAGTTACAAGCAAGCTGTCAATCTCAACATTCAGCTCCATAAATGTCTTAGGAGTCATGGAGTACGTTCAAGGAATGCTGACCTGGATCGTGCTGGACAGAAAGTCATGCCAAGCACCAAGACTGAAGAAGTGATGCGCATGGTTCTTCGAGTTCTTTGGCAGTGTGTAGCTAAGCCAGTACTTGACGCCCTCGTTGATAAGGTATGGATATGATTTATCTTCACCATTTTTTACGGACTGATCTCAATTTATGTAGCTTCCGTTGTCAGACCGGCCCCGTATTTGGTGGTGCCCAACAGGGCCCTTATCCTTCCTTCCCATCCATGCTGCAGGGATGTACGGAACACCCAACAACGTGTGTGTTTCCGACTTTGTTATTTCATCCTACACCCCCACCGTGAGCGCACTTGTCGATAAGATAAAAGAAGCACCGAAGAAGAAATCAGAATCGAGCCTTCTCCTCATTTGTCAACCAAATACGCCAGGGAAGGCCCCAATCCCAGCGACGAGGAAAGAGACTCACGCAATTCATGACATGATGCAACAAGCAGGCATACGGTCTCTCTTGCTCGAAGACGATGACGCAACGACGACGCGAGTGCCCGAGGAGCTGAAGGCGCACGGCTGGGTCCACTTCGCTTGCCACGGAAGCCAGGACCCTGCAGAGCCTCTCAACGGCGGCGTCCATCTCCACGACGGGTGCCTCACGCTGCTCGAGATCATGCGCCAGCACATCCCGAACACCGTGCACGCATTCCTCTCGGCATGTGAAACGAGCACCGGGCACGGGGAGCTCTCGGACGAAGTGGTCCATCTCGCGGCAGGGATGCTAGCTGCTGGGTATCAAGGAGTCGTCGCGACGATGTGGTCAATCAAGGATGACTACGGACCGAAGATCGCAGGGGCGTTCTACGAGCATCTTTTGGACGGCGCCGCCGGCGAAGGAGGAAAGAAACGCCTCGATGGGGTGCGAGCTGCTCGTGCGCTAGACCACGCGATTCGCTCGATTAGGGAGGAAATTGGAGATAGCGAGGAGGCACTCCTGACGTGGGTTCCGTACGTGCACTTTGGTATTTGAGTCATGGAAGATGCACTTGTTCCACTCGCGGGGGATAGGCTATAGTCGCAGTCGCCGAAGTGTACTTGTATATGTTTTGACGAGCGAGAAATCTATAATGCAGACGACTTTGTGAACTTTAGTGCCTAAGCAGAAAGGCCGCGTAAGCCACATAGGATCACGTCCTCGTCTAGCTATCCGAGGGCTGTTGAGCACAGGCTGCACTAATGTCAACCGCGGGGCGAAGGCTGAGTCAACTTCGGCAAAATAATACCCACGATACCAGTTCAGCCACGTCGTAGAGGTCGTCGAACAAAGACTTTTAAGCCAGCCGAAAGGAAACGAAGACGACAGAGGAGCAGTGCTCTGGACTAGAGAGAACC
>MPNV01003740.1:112824-153398 GCA_013376435.1 Cyclocybe cylindracea | reverse complement strand
GAGATGCAGATCCATGAGGCGTTGTTAGGCCATGCGGGATATAGTAGTTGAGTCCGAGGTGGATTCAGCACCGACACTATCTCCACGTACCTGAAAGGGGCTCCAAAAAGGAGACAATGGGAGAGTACACCCTCGAGCCGCTGACTCGAGCAGGAAGGCCCAAAGGAGAACTCCATTGCATGCCACCAAGTATGCGCTCTCTGGTGAACAACAATGCGAAGAAGAACCTCGTCTCTGCAATCCTGTCATGCGCTCAAACTTCGTCATTCCGTCTACAGTATTTATTGGAATAACTAATGACTCATCGTATCCTATATCTGGGCCTCGAAGTCCCTGCTACATTCGACGCATATCCGTTTAGTACACGACTCAGTATACACTCACACGGAGAATAGTCATCGTGATCTGACGACAACAGGTTGCAAAGACTCAAAGACTAACTTCCACACTTCATCAAAGAAAGACCTAGATCGATCTACATGCAGTAACACCACATCAAACCCACCCTCACCCAATGAAACCTAACAGACCTCCTCTCACACAATTGAATCACATTAAACAAGCAACGCCATGTAGTTCCCCAGAACATGAACAAATTATATCCTATTTGCGTCTATAAGATATCACTCGATCCCATCAAATACTTCTCTCACTACCACCATCAAAAACTCTTGCCGCTGAATCTTTCACCTAATCTCGCACTCACAGATCCCCCCGACCAACAGAGCAACGCTCGTATTCTTCTCCAGCCATTCGTATATCCATTATGTTGCTCAACATCCATTAAAACACGACTGCCACTTTCCTCTTCTTCCAGCCGCTCCATACCGCCCAGTCATTGAACTGCGACCCACGATAGAACAATTCAAATACGATAGCAACTCTGCAGCTAGCTCAGACATTCCTAGTTACAGAGAAGAAGAGAAAGCTTAGTAAATCAAATATACTATCAAGATGCACTAAGATAAGAACTTAGACTTCGACTACGAATAGCATATAAACCTAAGCTAACAGAACTACGGATATCGTTAATATACATTCCGATTCCAATTCGCGATAAACTTAATCGATGGCGACGTACTCCAACTCTACTAAATGATATGTGTGGTGCGTGATAGGTGCCGCTAGCTTGTAATTCCTCATCAGCCCTGACACGGTGTATCATCTCATATGACCTCGTCCTTGTTATCCAGGACCTGGCCACCGGCTAAACAACATCCCGAGAGAGAGCGCGCGAGGGCCACGCGACCAACAACTGAAGCTCCACTGTACTCTCTATCGATCGGACCGCCTGTGTGACGCTACCGGGCGTCTTATGAGTAGGCTTTAATTTTCTCTGAGAGTGCGCTTCACAACGAACTTCATTTCTCCTCGGAGGATTCAGTGTTCATAGGACGACGCAACTGTGTCCAATAAATTCAGTATTTACAGAGCCCGCTGAAAAACAGAATACACTGAAGGTCCCTTCGATCTCTATCTGTCTATAGATATAGTGTCTCATGAACCCAGATCAGATCGATAAGATACACTAGCGAGAGGGAGGCGTCATCTACGACACCGACGCAACAAAGGACCGAAACTTCCAACGCATCGACAGGATAAACCAACGTTACACATGTTGCAAGTGGAGGAGGACGAAGCGCTCACAACAACGCCTCATCGAACCATCTCTCAACCTCTAATTCCTGTTCTGACGAGAGTCCTCAATCGAACGGCGGCACGCCGCTGCGATAGCATAGGACCTCACAATTCCGAACACGCACCCGCGATGCGCCGACCGCACTTCAATCACTCTTCGCTTTCCGCCCATCAGTGGAACATCACCTTCCCACACACCGCCAGACACCCACTGCATTCCAATCAGCGCATATAGGCAAACCACTGCACTTCAGATGACGTCTGAGACCGGGACGACAGATCTGGAGCAACCCACGGTCTCACCCATACTGGATTAACGACAAGCTCTCACAGGAAACGAAATCCACTCATTGTGACCGACCGGGCTTTCGGCACGACCGTACACTTCTGCTTACTCTCACGACCCACTTCGCAGGAACGAGACCAATTTTTCAGTACTAGCGACTCCACTCTCTACGTCACACGATATTTTCCGGGCACAATTATTCCCGATTCAGCCCGGTGATGTGAAGCAAATGCCACCGAATATTCCCGAAACGCTGTGGTCCACTGAGTTTTAAGTGGTTTTGACTTTCTAAAGCCCAGCTTACTTGTCCATAGTTGACAGTGAAATAGATATGGTGTAATGTGTGATGGGCTGGTCCATTAATCACTTTTTCAAAGATATGGCCAGTGATCATGTCAGAATCGTGGATCTACGGGTCCATTGAGTATAAGTGACAGCCATGCTGCAATGAATATACTTACAAAGATACTCCAGAAGTTGACTGAGACAAAGAGGATGAGGTACAGTATACGATGGATGGGGAAGACAAAAACTAAAAGGTGGTATGGGAGAGATTGGGCATATCCGTCAACCGGATGGAAGGCATACGAGGCGAATGGTGTTGGGACTATATAAAGTTAGTCCAACTATGACGTGAAGAAATGGAAAGTAACAACGTACTGATCCACTTGTGGTGGGGTTTGTGAATGTACTTGTAGATCACTGGGATATGTAACCATCGGTGTACCCAGTAAATTAAGTAGTCGGTGAAAAGCAGATACCTTCCGAGAGAAGGGGTCAATACTGAACATGGCAAAAACAGAAAATAGACACGCACAGAGGCACAGAGAGAACCAGATAGGTGTAACCGTACGTATCCATCCCGTCATACATCAGCGAATATCCCATGACCTCAGCTTGGAACCAGGGCATCATTAGGATGGTCATGAAGGGGAACGCCCAAAGGCTCGCTTGAATCTCCTGTCTGACTTGGTTCTTCAAAAACCGCGGGTGTTTCATCATTTCATGGTTGAAGATGAACGCATAGGACAGTCCCGCGAACAAGAAATACAGCACCTGTATTCCTACGAGGGTAATGACGAACACGGAGATGAGTTGTCGGGGAATGTAGTCGCGCGGCCACGCTGATATTTGTGGAAGTGTTTGTGCATCGGCGTATAAAGACGCAAGGTCGTCGTGGTTTAGCGGAGGGTGTGGTAGGTGGGAGACGAGTTGCGACCATGAAGAGGGCGTGAGCAATAGAATGAATTTCGCCGTGCTATTGGCGGCGTTGACCAAATCTGGAGCAGAGCTAAATGCGGAGAGTGGAACGAGCCTCGCCCATGCTTTGTCGAGGAGCCAGTCGTCTGCGATGTGGAGAAGGACATCCATGTCGACAGAGCGGCCAGAATATTTAGTGAAGACAAGACTTCCGCGCACTGACCTCCCTTTCTTTTAAGGCTCCGGCATGTAAAAGCATCATGCCACTTCCTATTTTTCGACGACATGCCCATCAATTCCAATCGGGATCTCGCCTGGCGAGGCGCTCCAGTTGGCAAGCTCCCGGAGACGATTCACAGGCCTCAACAGGCCGAGGAAGTCGATCTAAATGCTTGCAACTGTAATTGCACGACTTTGCTATGCCTCACAGTGAAATGAGAATGGTTGAAAAGTGAATATTTCGACGCTCACGCCACTGTTAACATTATGACACAATCATGGTGATGGCGACGGTCTGGTGGCCTGCACGGCCCGAACAATAATGATCTCGTAACTGACGCGACAAAGGCAACGCCTTTTCAAGATAATTGGCGGTCGTGACTTTTTTCACGCGCGTCTCAGCACAACTCCCGCGAACGATTTCTCGACAGCTCAAGGTATTGACCCTATTTTTGTTCCATCCGGACCCAGCAAGCATGTTACGGTAATTACCACCCCCGATGCTTTGTGAAGCATTGCGTGGCTTTTTCTAGCGAGTTACGACACTTCTCTGGCCAGAGACACAAGCTGATCAGATTCGAGACGTCAACTATTCAAGACAAAAAAAGTCCTCTCGATGTTTCACCTCAATGCCAGAACTTGGTATCGCAAACCTCGACCAGGGTAGGCTTGGCGATCTTGGCAGGAGCGTATAGGCGCTTATTTCGCATTTTTTTTTCAGAAGCGTCTGTGCAGAGAAACGTAGAGAAACGCGATCTGGGGATGACGAATACATATCAGCGCCTAGAGTGGGAACTTGGCTTCTAAGAGGAAGACGAACGAGCAGCCGACTTGCAGAGCAGAAGTTGGAAGAGGTAGAATGAAACAACACAGGAATGCAAGGCGATTGCAGCCAGAATTGGTGCCACAGGCAATGCAGCTACCTCGCGGCTACCTCAAGGTCTTGTCACGATCTGCTGTGGAGCTACGTGTCGGCGATGGAGGGTCGTTTGTGAAGTGAAGGGTGGAAAGACGTGTCAGATGAACAGACGCTGTAGATAATTATGACAGACTTCGAACGATGCTTGTCCTCTTCGGACGGCTTGCTTTGTCTCGTGGCTCCTCGCAGAGACGACCTAGCCGCCCTCGTCCTGCACGAACTTGGCGGCCATCTTCAACATCACGTACGATGAGCATTGTTAAGCAAGGATTGTCACAGATTAAGGCCCTAGAGCCAGGAAGTTGACGGAGAAAAAAAAACCCCTTCCCACGGCTGGAGGTTGCAACTCGATCAGACCTCAGAGAAAGCGCGAGAATGAATAGTAAACTCACAATGAGTTCGTTGGCGCGATCGATGGAGGCCAGGACAGGCTAAGCTCTTCCAAGGATGTCCGACGAACCTATGATGTACGTTAAGCATGGTCCAAGCATGTGGTTAATGGACTGACAAAGATTGGTATGCCGGACGTTCATTATCTCTACCAACGCAAACGCGGCCTCCCTCCTTGTCATCTCCACTATTGGGCTACTTTTTTCTGCATCGTGAAAGCATATTTGTCGTCGAACTATTTACAGTTCCATTATGCCCAAGCCCTGTTCGTCGTTCGTCGTGTTCTGGGGCATCCCCTGTCGCTGAATTTTTGGGATCGAGGCGGTCTCCACGGTCAGCGGCTCTTTCCCTAGAATATCCCCAGACTCGAATGGATGGCGGCAAAAGTCACCTGAACATGCTACATCCGAGCTGAAAACTGCGCATATAGTTGTATTCACCGCTGATTCCTACGCGAAAAGCAAGATGGTGGGATGCGCAATGGAAAGAGGCCCTTGTCGAACTTCGCTAATGAGCACCCGCTCCTGGCATCCATTATCGAAGAGGGGTAGTGTGCATATTCCGGGAGGAATGTCTAGCGCACGGAGAATGGCCTCAAGATCTTGCGTCTGGGCCGTAACGGAGAGATGCTTCAACTACGGCAGGTGCATTTTGCTCGTATACTCGGCCCTCTGGGAATGCTCGGGTGTGACATTGTGAAGGGCGAGAGCTTCGAGGAGGGACATCTCTCGCACAGTGTCGACAGGCAGCTCCCAGTCCTGCCCCCGTGTTCCCGAGCGATAACTCCCGGAGATGAGGAGTCTTGAGGGTCTTTCTGTCGAGGATGGCCTCCGAGTCCAGTGGGTCTGCTGCTCCACGTGTTTGCTTTGCGACAGGTAAGATGCAGAGTCTGCAGGCGGGCTGCGACTGGAAGAGACGCCCGGACCGATTTGAGTCATAAGGGGTTTGCATTTCGAATTTCTAGCTCTTCCACGCGATGAACGTACTGGAAGGCAGCATGAAGTGGATTTGTGCTGGTAGTGGCTTCCGCGTCCCCTGCGACGATTAGTGGCGCATCCTTCGACCACTCGAGCATCTCCTCCGTCGCCACCATGTTGAAAATAGGGATGTCCGCCCACAGCTGGGCACACGCGGGGGATACGTCCTTCCATAGCCAACGAACGAGCAGGAGGGGAAGGAAATCGAGGGATGCGCGTGGAGAATGAAGACGGCCGGGGTGGGTGAATACTTCGCAGAGTATTTCGCGTGCTAAGGAGTCCATGGCGCAGGCGTCGCGAGTTTCCTCTTCTACGAGTCGTTGGCGTTTCCCTCGAGGGTCATCGACCTCTGTGTCTCCATGTGTCTCGGGAAAACGCTTGAGGGACGTTGTAGGACTCATGCATATTCATGTTGAAAGGTAGGCCAACGCCTTGTACCCGGACAGTCGAAGGAGAGACGGGCGTTTTCCCTCGGAGTCGAAACTGGTCCAAAAATTTCCCATCACATGCACCAAATGCAAGCCGCGTTTTAGCTCCCACGCGAACCTCCAACGACCGTTCTCTCTGAACTCGCGGCATCACACGCTATTCCGCCGTAGAAATATATACTACATTTCACGGTCTAATTCAGGGCCAGCCAGTTAGGTACTACATATACGCCGCCATCCGCGCTCAAGTTGGATGATCGACATTGACGTGAAGAAGGCCAAGTGATCACCTAATCTCAAGACAGTGAGAATCCTCAACACTTCTCCGAGTTGTGCTTTATACTCCTCTACTCGGGATCCGCATCCACGAAGTACACACCCACACAGCTCATCGGTTCTGTCATAATATTAATGACAATCGGAAGTGTATGTAAGCCTCCGAGCGCTGCCCGCAAATTACTCCTACTAGTAGAAGAAGGGCCTTCCCAGCACTTGATGCCAGTACACGCCGCACGTTGCTTGCAACGATTAGGAGTCTCCCTTCGTCGCTTTCATAAAACTCCACAGCACTTCGTCTAGTCCCCGGCTCGACAGCACTCCGGTACTCCAACCACTCAGTCTTCTCGACCAAGACATACAGGGGCTCATTCGTCCCTATGATTCCAAGAATCCCGAAGCACCCATGGCCATTGACTCGAGCCTTGAAGAAGTATAGCGAGGTAGCAGCGGCTGTGACGTCCTAGTCCTGTGTTTGCGAATCCAACACGTTGAGTGATAGGTTTCTGGAAGCTATGAGATTGAGAAGCGCGATGAGGATGACATGATGACATCGAGGCGTCGCGGGATGACGACGGCCGGGCGCCTGCACTATTTTCGAATTTGTCCGGTAAGGTCTCTGTTTATGTGAATCATATTCTGACGGGCGGAAGGGCGAAAGAAAATCAGAAGGATGAGTTTGGTCTGCTGTGCAGGTTTTCATGCACTTCGTATCTTTGCGAGCCTCTGTTTTCGATGCCAATGAGGACACGAAACATCATAGTGACTGGTCGTCTTAAGACTAGTCCAGGATGCATAATCGCAGCGATATGATTCGGTCCTATGAATAGCCTACACGAATCTTGTCGACACCGACGATGTACCTCACAACTCTGGTTATCAGATTTCCCATTTCTTATTCTTACAGAATGCCAACTACACCTAGGCTTCCGGCGGTCGAAGCATCCTGCATCCGTGCCTACACCCCGCGAGGGTACAGCGAGGCAAGTTAGTAACCTGTAGCTTGAAGCATACTAGACCCAAAGGCTCAATCGCACTTGTCGATTGTGCTACCTAGACTTCGAAGAGCGCCCCTTCGAAAGCTTCGAGTTTCAGGTCGAGCCCAGGTCTCCCCTGGGGAAGGATCGTCGCGATTCCTATAGTTCGACGAAGCACTGGTGGCCAATTGAGGTGGATCGGGCTGAACTGAGTCAAAGGGGAAGGGCAAGATACTTTCCTGATGCTACATAGCATAAGTGTGATCGGAATTTATTCAACGGTATATTAGCGGGGCTCACGTCTTGCTGCAGTATTCAATGAGCTCTAGGTGTGTTATGGAAGCTTCGTGGGTATACTCTCCTGATGCTACGTAGCATAAGTGTGATCGGAATTTATTCAACGAGCGCTCACGTCTTGCTGCAATTCAATGAGTTCTAGGTTTGTTATGGATGCTTCCTGAGCGATTGGATTAATACCGTTTCCTGCTCCTTTCCCAATTTCCATCCCGACTCACCTTTGACTCTCGATAATGCCCCTCTCACTCCAATACCCTTTCTTTCTGCTTCACAGCTGGGCGCTTACCACTAGCCCATTCTTTTTGCCTTGACTCCCATAACCACATCCCTGGGTCTCTGGTTGTGAGCCTTAACCAGGAGTGTTGCGATCCCGTGTGCTTGTGAATCTGCCACATTGAATGATAGGTTGCACGAAGTTATGCAAGGAAGGAGTATGAGGAGGACAACAAGATGAGGATGATCGAGCCGTCATGCGATGAAGACTGCCATGCTCCTCAATCAGCAACAGACCTTCTCTGGTACAGCCTTGGACGGACATGAGCATGGGATATAACAGTCAAGCGAGATAACAAGTGGGAGAGTGAAAAAAGACTTAACACAGGTCGAGGCCCCGCAAGAACGAGTGTGCTGGAATGAAAGTAGCAGCAATCAGTAGCTTGAGTATTCTAAACCTTGGTCTTGAAATGCGGCGAATATTCCATCCAAGTACATACTTAGAGTAGAGCTCGATGGATGGATTTGTGATAGTATTAACAGTATTAAGGAACGGGGTTGAGCAACCAGCGCAGCAACACAGGAAGGAACTCGTACCCGTACTCGTAGAGGTAGAAGATATAGATAAGCTCGCTCTCGGTATCGTCGTCGCTTTCCCCTCAACCACCGTCTGGCTGGCCCATACCTTACCTCCTCCGAGTCTTCCATCTATCGGGGTGCACCGTTCGTCCCTCGTCCAATCAAGGGACGTTTGCCCTTCCTTCTCCTTTGCCCCTTCTCCTTCCACCCTTCTCCTTCCACCGTTCTTCCTTTGAATTCCTTCTGCATTGCTCGTAGGGGTAGGGTCTTAGTCAGAACAGAGCCCCGCCAAGGAACACCCACCCGCGCCAAGCAACCAAGTTCGGGGTTCGAGCCAGGGGTGACCGTATAACGAGGAAACGGAAGCGTTCGGGATGGATCCCGAAATGGGGTTCTTCCCGGAAAGGGAAGGGAAAGAGGCGCCCAACCTCCAGGGGCCGCTCCGCGCTTGCTCCGGTGCGGTCTTGAGAGCACCGAGTGAGGGATGAGGGATCGGCGCGTCAGAACGGAGATGCCGTCATTGAAGTATGGATTAGGGATCTGTGGTGAGTGGCAGGCAGGGGAGTAACAGGTGGGCGGCAATGGCAGTGGCAGTGGGCGCTGTGTGACAGGAACGACTCGAGTGCGGGTGAACGATGTAGAGGCGGTCGGCGTCGGTGTGTAGTGTAGTGCTTGTGGGATGACAACTTGAGGGGTAATGGGATGGGATAGTGGCGCATTGTGCTTGGTTACGCAGACATACGTCGTCAGTCAGTCAGTCAGTCATTGTGTGCACGTCTGCATGCACAGTGGGCGTAGGCGGGAGAATGGAGGTCATGACGGTCGACACTCGACTTAGTATGCTTATGTTACGCGATGTTGGACTTCTCAATTCCCTAAGTTGGGGATATTGGCCCTGAGAGCCTCGTGATATCATAAGGTACGCATAATGATACTATTACTATGAGGTTTGAGGTTTGAGGGCGCCACCGACGACCGTGCTAGAGGCGCTGCTGGGGGTGTTAAATGGGTGTTCCTTGAGCCCAGTCCTTGACTATTCTGGATACATACATATGTAGGTGGGATTAACGAGGCCGCGGCCGCGGCCGTTGGTAGGTATTCCGCAGTAGCTCGAATTGCAGCAATTCCGAGCTGGAGTCGGACAGCGAGAAGGAGGACGGTCGGGTGAGTGGGGGGGGATAAACATAGCTCACGGTAGCCTAACGGATCAGTGCCTTAAATAGGTTTGGTGTGGTGTTCTTCCGGATGTCATTACAGTAAATTTCTGCATATGGGCTTTGTGTGGCGGACCCAGGACCCAGTGGCAGGTTCAGCACCCGCACCTAGAGTAACGAGGAGGTCAGGGGGTCGTTGGGAATCGTACGTACGGTCTCGAAGAGGAGGAGGATGGGTGGTGGGTTTTGGATGGACGTACATACATAATCGCATCGCGGGTGCCCCGGAAGCAAGAAGTCCACGCACCGTGCAGCGTGATCTCAAAGACGATCATTATGATGATGATGATTGCTATTACGCGCCATGATCGTCCGTCCGTCCGTCCATTCTTGCATACATGCATGCGGGAGTGAGTGAGTGAGTGCGCGTGGTACATCGGCTTCGAAACGCAGGAAAATCCCTCGCAGAAAAGGCGGGTGTAGAGCCCTTCGAATTCGTCGATAGAGAGGGAGGAAGTGCGAACACGTAGTTATTGCACTTGCGTGGGGTTTGTACGCACGATGATCATAAAGTAGGATCACTCACGTATTTATTTATGACGAGCCGCAGGGAGAGTGGAGCAAATACTCGAAGTGTCGGGAATGGTTTTTACGTCAGGTTTATTCGTGGATATGGGGTGGCCGCAGACGGCAAAATGGGACTTTGGGGTGGTAATAAGGGTGTGTGGGAAGATGATGATTATGACGAAGGGAGATGAGGGTGTCCTTGGCGGTACTCATCGGGAGGGGAGGGGGGGTTATGAAGACGAGGACGAGAAGAAGGCTTCGAAGCAGAAGTCGTGTCGGTGGACTCAGGCGTAGAAGAGACAGTCCGGGCCCGGGCGACGTCGCAACGCAACACGAGCAGTTAATAGTGGTTAGTGCTTGGACTCGAAGTCCGTGAATGTATTAGTGCGAATGTGAATGTGGGACCGCATATTATTCGACCGGGGTGAGAACAGTTCATGGATTTCCATCTGAGAGCCGGGATGGGAGATGGGTGTCTACCATCGTGTGCTTCTCGGTCCTTGACCTTCTTCGTAATGGTAGTAGGATTTGGAGTCTTCGACGCTTCGCGCTGTTGGACCTTGGGCCTGGCCAACCTCGCTCGCCTTCGCTCGCCTTCGTTCGAGCGACCGCGTGCTCTGAGTCCTTTCACGGTGGTCACGATGATAATGATGAAATGCGCTTAAGTGGGCTTGGTCAGCGCTCGCTCGCGTCATCGCCACCCATCGCCCATCGACGTGATGAACAGTTCACGATGCAATAGTCCGACACGTCTTCGATTTCGCACCTAGTCCCCCTGCGCTGATTGACAGGATAGGAGAGGGGAGGAGAGGCCCATTTGGTGACGCTGCTGCTGTTGCCCTGGTTTCGCTCGACGCTGCGTCAGATGGCGCGTGGTTCTCGGCGTCTGGTGCGTGCGCAATTGCTTGGTGACATGGACGTGGACAGCGATTGATTATTTTGATCCAGTGATTGCTGGAGCGGTCGAGGACAGCGCGGTCGGGCTGGGCTAGACTGGTGGGGTAGAGGAATGGATGCGCTCGGAGGCGAGGTGCCCCCGTGCTAGAGAATTTTTTGGGTGGTTAGAAGGTTGGTTCGATAGGGTACCGAAATTTCGTAGGGACCGAAAATGCTCAATGAATTTTGAAGCCTGGCGTGCGGGTCAGAAATAATGAAACTGATGCGCCAGAGGGTGATTGGGTTGACTGGCGGGGCGTTCGAGGAATTAAGCCGCGGCGGCGGTGGCGGGGTAGGCTGTCTGTCAGGAGGTATGTCACGAAAGGTAAATTTAGAAGTCATGGAAAGGTATATGTATGACGGAGGGCGCTGTTCCCCCGTCTGCTCTTTTCTCTCCTCATCTTCTAATTCTTGTCATTCGTTTCATGTTCTGCGCTTGAGAGGGGCCTGCTTCTGCTGTTTGTGTCCGCGGCCCTGGGATTTGCGCACGGGACACCCGCTCGTCCAGATAAGACGCAGTACCTTCCCGATTTGGACAGATCATATCCTCGGAGGGGTGGCGGGCGAAAGGCTACATAACGCACGCAGCGTCCCATCCAGATCCATCCGTCCTCCCTCTTCCCATGTCCGACTCCGCCCCCAGCACCGCACAGACCATCCGCCCCGCCCTCTTCCTCCTCGTCCCCCTCTTCACCGTCGCCCTTGTCGTCCTCGCGCTGTCGAACAGGCCCCAGGCGCAGGGCCCACGGCCGTACACCGAGGCGAAGAAGCAGGCGCGCATCGCGTATGCGCTTATCGGCGCACTCGCCGCGCTCGCCACCCTCGCCGGGGCGCTCCCGCTCAGCCACGCGGGGAACGCCCAGGCCGAGGCGCTCATACAGACTCTGCTGTCCCTTCTCCGTGCGTAATCGAACCCGTGAAGACAAACCCAGAGACTAACCTTGCCTGCAGTGGGGGTCCCAGTGCTGCACCTGCCCGCGAGCTACGTGCGCCCCAGGCACGGCCCCCAATTAATCACCAGGATAGTGCACACGGGGCTTCTCGTTATTTTCCTATCAAGCGGTACGTGTCGTCCACCGCCTGTCTGTCGCCCGAAAAAGATAAATCGGCGCCTAATTGAATCTTGATTAATAAAAACGCGCATATAGCCACCTTGCTCGCCCTCCTCGCGCCCTTTTTGCCCCCGTCAGACTCCGCTGTCCCGCTCTACCTCCCCCCGGCTCTCTTCCTCGCATATACTCTCATCGCCATACCACGCGTTGCACTCGCTCTCTTCTCGTTCTCGTCGCCGTCGTCGTCGCGGCCCATCACCATCCACGTCGCCACCCACCGCACCTCCATCCCCCTCAGCCTCCCATCGCCCGCATCCACGGCATCCTCCTTCCCCTTCGAGCACGACGAAGACGACATCGTTCACCGTCCACGCCGCCATCGCCACGAGAAGATCGCCAGCGTCGACTCGTCCACTTCGACCATAACAGCCGTCGACCTCCCCAGGCGGTCACTCGCATCGCCCATCCCACCCCCTCTCGTCGTCCCACATAATCACCTGCCGTCATCCGACGTCGAGCACCAGCACGCCCGCCTTATCCCCCGCGACCGTGACATCGACGTCAACGCCACCACCTTCTCTTACCCGGGCGCCGCGGTACACGCCCAGAACCACAACGCCCATCTCCGCGCGCAGCTCATCTACAACCGCTCGCGGAGCCTCCTCGTCTTCCTGCTCGCCGTACAGCTGACAGCCCTCGCCGCGTACGCGTGCGCCCTTGCCTCGCATATCCCCGCCAGTTCGCGTGCGGCAGCGGACGCCTTGGGAATCGCACACGCTGCTTGCACCGTGCTTGCGGTCACTGGGACGATGTCGGCATATCTTTGTAAGTCCTTCCGTCTTCCGTCCTTCCCTCCGTTTTCCTGGTGCACCCACTGCCCACTGCTCCCACCCCTGCAAATCCTCTGCACCTTCCGTTCCATCTTGCCGTTCTCGAAGTCGGAACTGACTACCGAGCCCTCCCACAGTGCACGCATATAACACCCACCTCTCTGCGAAACCCTCTTCTTCCTCCTCCTCTCCCATCTCTGAGGACCCCACCACCTCTCTCCCGCGATCTCCCGCCTCCCCAAACAACAGCGGCGCCGCGATCCAGATGCTCGAAGTCCAAGTTGATCGGAACGCGCGCCACCGGCCCGTCCTCATCCAGCTAGCACCCGCCGCAGGCCAGAGAGAGCGGAAGCGCGCCGACGCGGCGAGGATGAACCTCCCCAAGCTCAGTCCCGTGAGGAAGGAGGACTTTGAGAATGTTGGGCAGGATGATAAGCGGGGCTTTGGCTACGACCTGGGCGGGTACGAGGTGGAGGACGCCTGTGCGACGACGCCCGTGTTTGCTAGCTCGACGGTGCCCGGGCTGGGACTGGGGTTGGGGATGCAGCTCAACCGCCCGGTGCCGCCGCTATCGCTCGCTGTGCCCTCCTCGCCCGGCGTCAGCCCGCTGGAAGATGCAGTGGTCTCGCCCACGACAACGCACAGGGAACCGATCGTCCTCACGTACGAACGGCCCCTGGGCGAACGCTCGCTCCTCGAGACGACGGATACGGAGGGCGGTGGGACGCGGTCGTTGTTCTCGAGCCTTTCGCTGGGCTCGATGAAGAGCGGCAGCGCGAGCTTGCGGCGCGCCGTCTCCAGCGCCAGTGCCAGTGCCAGTGCCGGTCCGGCCGTCGCTGGGCCGTCAAGTGGGCCACTGCATGCGCTGCAGGTGCAGAGCCAGGCGCGAGTGAAAAGAGCAAGCACGACGAATACGAAGAACCCAAGCACCGGCAGGACGAGGAGCAGGAAGAGGAGACACGTCGAGGACCCCGCTGCGTATATCAGGAAGAGGGGCTCGCTGCCTGCCCCTGCGTCGTCGGCGTCGAAGAAGAAGCTGTTTGGGTGGGAGTTGGCTTGGGACCCGCTGCCGCTTGCTTCGAGCTCGAACGGGAAGAGTGGACGGAGCGTGCAGGAGCAGATGGAGAGTGTGGATGAGAGTTTTATTGACCTGGACCTTGATGGGACGTGGGGGAATGGGCAGGGGTTTGGGAATAGGGAGAGGGAGAGGGAGAGGGAAAGAGGAAGGGAGAGGGAGAGGGAGACGAGGAAGTTGAAGAGGAACACGATGGGTGATTTGGGGGTGAGGATCCCCCCTTACACCACGGGTGCGCCGCCGATTCCGGTGCCAGCTGTGTCGGTGTCGGTGCCGTTTCCTTCGTTTGGGGAGGTTGTTGAGGGTCGTGGGGGAGGTGCGGAGGGTGTGGGTCAGGGTGCGGGCGTCAGTGGAGGTGTAGGAGGGATGGGCAGAGGCCCGAGCAGGAAGCTGAAGAAACGCGCACCGGGGTCGAGACCTGGTACGGCGGACACGACGACGTCGAATGGGTGGTCGCATAAGAGCTCGCACTCGGGCTCGTCGAATTTGAATGGGGCGATCCATACATCTGCACCTCTACCGATGCAATTGCTTCAACCTCAACCTCAACCACCGCACGCCCACGCCCACCAACCACCGCACGCCCACGGCCCAGCACCTCCGCCTCCATTTTCCTCACCTCCACTCTCCGCACCCCCAGCACCCGCCCTAACAGAGAAGAGCTTCGTCAACCTCGGCGACAAGGACACCGCCCCGCGCTCGCCATGCGCCGTCATCGCGCCGTGCATCGTCGGGTTCGCCCAGCGCCGCTCGTTGAAGCAGGTCCATCGGCGCGTCACGTCGGGGGCGTCGACGGCTACCACTGCTACCACGGCGACTAGTGCTACGGCGGATAGTGGCGTTAGTGGGATGAGCAGGGGGAGTGGGTTTGATGCGAGAGCGAGAGGGACTGAGTTTGAAGGAAGAGCAAGGGTGAGAGGCGATGGGAAGGATGGCCCGAAGACGTCAGAGGGCGGCTTGAGGCTGAAGAGGAGCTTCAAACTGGGCGTTGGGCGGACGCTCGGCCCGGGGTTGACGTTGGCGGCTGCTGCTGCGTCTGTGGTGAGGCTTGTGCCTGATAGGGAGAAGGAAAAAGAAAAGGACAAGGAAAAGTGGAGAGGGAGAGGCAAGGAGAAGGAGAAGGGTGTGAAGAGAGTCGAGGTCCTCGTGACGACGGAAGGTGCGCGGGTGGTGAGTGGCGCAGAGATGGGAGAGGAGAGGGAAGAGACGTGGGTGGACGTGGACGTGGATGGGGATGGAAACCCGGAGGTGGAGAAGGACCTGGAGATGAGCTCGATCGTCGCTGCGAAGCTCGTGTCGGCGTCGATTGCGCGTGCGACGCCGGCTGCGACTATCGTTGCCTCGCAGCAGGGGAAGGCGTTACCTACACTAGCGACCGCCAACTCCAACGCCAACCCAGTAGGTCCCTCGTCGCCCATCTCGCCCGCAAGTGCCAAGAACGGATGGAAGCCCCATCCGTTCGCAGAATCTCGAGAGTCGTTCGGGGTGTACACCGAGGAAGGTGAGGGCTTGGATGAAAGCTCGGGGCTACCGCACGCGCAAGGAGAGGGAGGGGAAGGGGACGAGGTGTTGCAGCTCGAGAGCGAGATGTTCGATCTCGGGCCGGGCACACCGACGATGGCCACGCCGACGTTGGCGATGTTGAGGCTGCAGCCGGAGGATTCGGAAGGCGAGGGTCAGACTCAAGGGCGGGGACAAAGCCAGATGCCCACGCCCGACCCGACGCCGGAGAAGACGATCTCGAAGAGCAAGAGCAAGAGCAGTCTCAAGAAACGCGCGTCGGGCTCGAACTCGAGTCTCAAGCACCGCTCGGAGTGGATGCCTGTGTCGTCGAGCTCGATGCCGTCTTCGGTGTCGGTCGCTACTCCCAGCTCTGGTTCGGGATCTGGTTCGGGGTCAGGATCCCACTCGACGACGACGACGACGAAGCAAGAGCAGGGCCAAGGATTCCCGTACAAGTTCCCCACGTTCTTCCCTTCGTCGAGCAAGTCCAGTTCGTCAACCTCTCCGCCCCCGCCTCCGACTCCGACGCTGTCCTTCCTCTCTCAAGCATTTTCGCAAGCCCAATCGCAGTCACAGACACCCCAGCAGACGAAAGCACCATCACGCTCTGGTGGGTCAGCACCGAGCACACCACGGGCGTCCACTCTTCGTCTGTCCGCAATGACGATGGGCAGCGTTCGAACCACGTTCGCCGGTCTCGGCGCGAGGATGAGTGGTGCCACGGCGCGCATGAGCGTGAACAGCGGTGCGGGCGGGTCAACGAGGAGCGGGAGCGCGTACCACGCCGCCGGCTCTTCGATGGGTGGCGGGCACGCGTTTGGGCAGATGATCACGGAGGACGACGACGATGGCGACTTTATGGACCTCCGCGACCCGTTTGCCTCGCCGCCGCCGTCGAAGATGGGTCGTGCGGGTAAGGGCAAGCACGACTTGTTGATCGTCGATGATGGGATTGAGGATGTGTTTGGAGGGTATGGGACGAACGCGACCACGGGTGGTGGTGGTGGCGGTGTAGGAGGTGGTGTGGTAGCAGGTGTAGGGAAGAAGATGAGCGCGTGGGGGAGGCTGCCGATGCCTGTCCGCTCGCTGTCGTCGCCGCCTGGTGGTGGTGGTGGTGGCTCCATCTCGTCCGCGAAGAGGGCTAGCAACCAATCAAGTGTCCGGACAAGCAAGTCGCATGTCGAGAAGCCTGGCAAGCGGAGGAAGGAGAAGCGCACAAGGAAGACGACTCTGCCGGGTCTTGGTGGGACGACGAAGAGTCCTGCGCCCGCTGCGGCGAATGCGAGCTCCCTGTCGATGCCCGTGCAGAAGGCGTATTCGGAGGAGGACATAGATTTCGATATTGAGGAGGCGTTGTTGGCCCAGCGGCTATTGAGGAGGCTGGATTCGGCCGAGTTCGAGTGGGAGGGGTCGTAGGGGAAGGGCCTAAGGGTGTTGGAAGGAAGGGAAAAGTGGAAATCGCTTGTTTCGTTGCTCGACGTGCTTTTGGAATATCCCATGGAGAAGAACATCGTCTTGCCCTGTCCGTGTCTTTTTATTGATATTATTGTATATTTTTGGGTGAGTCTCTTCGCGCTTCGTTCATGATCATGGGAGAACATGAGCTGACGAGCTGCATGTTGGCACAGATTCAGAATTACACTTTTTTGCAGAAAGATTAATCGCATCATGCATACCTCGACCAAATCCTTTCGTTTTTTCGTCGTCTCACTTCTCTCACTCTCTCTCGTCACTTCTTCACAACTCGGCGCCGAATCCCGCCGACCAGCTACGCTCGTTTTCTGCATTTGTTCGTCTCGTTGTACCTGATATCGACGCCTTCCTTCTTGCCGCTCCTCCTCGCTGTCCAACTGGAACTGGATGATAGAAACGCAAAGTCTTCCGCGCGAGGAGAGGTTCTGGGACGGAGGAAGGAAAGAAGGAGAGAAAGAGTAAATATAATCACTGCACAAGTAAATCATGTATAATTAGCACGTTCGTTATATCAATCGAGTAATTTTGAATGGGACGTACTATATGGTGTGGGGCGTCTGGTTCCTTTGCCCGTGTCAGTTCTCCTCGAAAAGGAGGATTTTGGGGTATGGGAGATGGACCCTTTGCTGGGATGCGTGTGTTCGGGCGGCTTATGAGTGGCTATATAGGCTCTTCTAAGAATGCGGCTTCAAAAAGACACCCCATTCTTCCTCGGAGGTCAGTCGCATAGGCGACATCAAGGTGTCAAATCGTTCTCGAGGGTCAATTCCGTCCTTGACGCCTACGGCTGAACGTTTGGGAGTCATGTCGAAAGATACGAAGAGGGACCTCGAGCACCAAGGGCCGGAACTCATGAAGTAACAAGTTGTGTTGAAGGAGGAGTCAACAAACGTTGGCTTTTTTCTTGGCGAGAAGTTTCCACGGACTGGACCGGCTAGCATAGATTGCCGATGCCCGACTTCTCGTTTTCGTTTCGCCCTCACAAACGTCTTTTACCTTTCACCACCACCACTGTCTCAGCCATAGGCGCACCCCAGACTGTGACTCTGAGACGACAAGAACGGATTGGGCCTACCCAGGTCTCTATCTGGATTTACACAAGTTCCAGGACACGTCCACTTTGACCGACAGTTTGGAGGGCCTTCACTTCTGGCTGTTCCACCCATTGAAGACGCCTCCTTTGTGAGGCCCTTTCCTCGTCCCAAAGCCGCTACATATGGTGCAGTATGTGACAAATGTCTGGCACTATGTCTCTCTGAGACGTTTCCTCCGGCTTAGTCTGGGTTCTCTCTTTCTACTAGGCCAGGGCACTGCTCCTCTGTCGTCTTCGTTTCCTTTCGGCGGGCTTATAAGTCGCTGTTCGACGACCTGGACTGATATCGCGGGTGCTATGTTGCCGTTGTTGACTCAGGCTTCGCATTTGGGACTCCTGTGGTCCGTCAGGTCTTGGGATTGGTACGGAGAGAGGTTGGCGTTGCGGCGCGAGAACGCAATCTGTGCTCGACAACCCTCAGATTGCTAGACGGCGATGCGGCCGTACACGAGATGCCTCCACCACAGTATTGATCTCGTTATTGACTTACCTGCTTGGGCTGACTATGGCCTTTATGTTTCGGGACCGGATTCACAAGCACACGAGATCACGACCACTCCTGGTTAAGCTTCTCTAAGGCTCACAATCAGACACCGAGGAACATAATTATGGGAGTCAAGGCAAAAAGAATTGGCTAGCGGAAAGCGACTATCTACGAAGCAGGAAGGGTATTGGAGTGGGAGCGGCGTTATCGAGAGGAAACGAGAGTCAACGGTGAGTCGGGACGAAATTTTGGAAAGGAGTGGTAAACGATATTAACCTAACTGAGTCACGAAGCGTCGATAACAAACCTAGAACTCATTGAATACTGCAGCAAGACGTGAGCCCCGCTGTCGCTACGTTCCCAGCCACTGTCGCGGTTGTATTCACTGCTGCATCACCTGCCGCAGATTTGAAGCTCTGGAAAGGATACTCGATCAGCAGAAATTCCAGGACAAGACGATCGTCGAGAACGTACAACCGGCTTCTGATCTGGTGGGAGCTTCAAGTCTTGATATATCAGGGCTAAAATCAGGAAAATCATTTCTTCTTCCGAAAGGTTGACATGGAAGGTTAATGTGCGGAGCTCGTCCTTCTTGAAAGGATGACGGATCAGGGGCGTTAAAACCGCGATGGAGTCTTCGCCGCGTTTGGCCTGTTCGTCATAGATGGATATGAGAACAAGAGACACATGCAAGTATATGAAAAGCGACCCTCACCGTCCAGACACCCTTTTTGGTGCTGACTACGTACTTGCTTGTTCCCCAGGTCCATTCGCGTGTTCTGGAGGAGTGAACCAACGATCCCCAATAAGAGAGGCGCCTTACAAGTTGAATGCCGACCCGCTGGTTTTGCTTTTCAGATCTGCTACGAGCTTTGTTCTACCGTTGATCTCCATCGTCTTCTTTTTCCAATCCAGCACGCCGACGATAGGTTTCGTCTCCGGATCGGAAGATGTCGTAGTGAGAGTCGTTAATTTTGGAGCATCGGTGAAGCTCCTCTCGGTCGCGGTGGTGAAAGATAACGGGCTTGCGTCAGGTGGGTCCGGAACGATAGGAGTGTTTCCGAGGTCGTATTCTGATAAGTTGAACGTCAATGCAGAGGATGGTGGTTTGCTATCGTTTTGAGAGGTCATTGTCGGTGAGTGGGCGAAATTCGTGAACAATACTCAGCGATATGTTTTATAAACTCAGATGACTATCAAACTTGAAGCTAGGCCGCTTTCGTCCTATAGCGTTGTATGGCGATCCGGGGTCGTCTGACCCACCGTGATCCAGAGCAACGATATCTCGATAACTATCAGTGCGTATGGAATCCAGACACGACCCAACTTGAAACTGACTGATAAGTGGTCATCGAGAGAAGAGCAGAAACTCGGCGTTCAATGGGACAATGTGGTACACTGAGCAGGGAATTAGACGCAAGGCCGGGCTGACGCACATGACGCACAGGTGCACGGGCCTGCACGGGCGCCTCTTATGACGTTTCCTTTTGCGGGAAAAGCCCCGTTTCAACTTTCGTGATTGGGCGAGTTCAGTCCTGGCTCTGGGCTTGGCGAAAGCGTTTCTGGGCGAGGCTTGGCCCACCTCGAAGGAAGCTCCAGGGACAGACTCGGAGATACGATAAAGCATAGGACAAAGTGCCGTTGATAACGCGCGTGTTTCTCGAGGGACCAATGGATGGAATCCAATAGATGGAAGAACAGGCGAGGACAAGGTGATATCTCGACGGTAAATGAGGGGGAAAGCACCAGCGAACGCAATGAAATATAAGTAGCTCGAGAGCGAGTATAACGATTTTTAGCTGGCGCTCTACCGTCAAAACTCAAAGGACTTCGCGATAGAAAATCCGTCGTACCTAGAATATACCGTTGAATAAATTTTGACCACCCTGCAGCACCAGGAAAATACCTTGACCTTCCTCTTTGAATCAATTCATCTCAAATGTCCCTCAACTTGCCACCAGTGCTTCGTCGAGCCTAAAGGATGGCGGCGATCCTTCCGCTAGAGACCTGGGCTCGACCTGAAACTCAAAGCTTTTGAAGGCGCGCTCTCTGGAGGGTAGCACAATCGATAAGTACCATTGATTTCGGTCTAGTGCGCTTCAAGCTACAGGTTACTAGCCTACCCCGATGTATCCTCGCAAGGTGTGGGCACGGATGCTTTGCCCGCCGGAAGTCTAGGCGCAGCTGGCATTCTCTAAGAAATGGGAATCCAATGACCAGAGTTGTGAGGTAGCATCGTCTCTGTCAACAAGATTAGTGTAGGCTATTCATAGGACCGAATCATATCGCCGCAATAATGCACGCATCCTGGACTAGTCTAAGACGACCGGTCACTGTGAGGCTTCGTGTCCTCATTGGCGTCGAAAACAGAGGCTCACGGACGATATGAAGTGTATGAAAAACCCGCGCAGCGGACCAAAGCTATCCATTCCCTGATTTTCTTTCGCCCTTCCGCCCTGTCAGAATATGATTCACATAAACAGAGACCTTACCTGATAAATTTTGAAATAGCGCAAGCGCCCGGCCGTCGTCATCCCGCGACGCCTCGATGTCATCGTGTCATCCTCGTCGCGCTTCTCAATCTCATAGCTTCGAGAGACCTGTGTCAGACTCACAAATGCAGGACCAGGACGTCACAGCCGCTGCTACCTCGCTATGCTTCTTCAAGGCTCGGGTCAGTGGCCGTGTGTGCTTCGAGCTTTTTGGAATCATAGGGATAAATGAGCCCCTGTACGTCTTGGTCGAGAAGAGTGAGTGGTTAGAGCACCGGAGTGCTGTCGAGCCGGGGACTAGATGAAGTGCTGTGGAGGTTTATGAAAGCAATGAAGGGAGACTCCTGAGTATTGCAAGCAACGTGCGGCGTGTACTGGCATCAAGTGCTGGGAAGGCCCTTCTTCTAGGCGTAATTTGCGGGCAGCGCTCGGAGGCTTACATACGCGTCCGATTGTCATTAATAATAATATCATGACAGAAGTGATGAGCTGTGAGGGTGTGTACTTCGAAGATGCGGATCCCGAGTAGAGGGGCATAAAGCACAACCCGGAGAAGTGTGGAAGATTCTCACTGTCTGGAAACTGGGTGATCATTTCCCCCTCTGACAATGTCGATCACAACTTGAGCGCGGATGACGGCGTATAGTACCTAAGTAACTGGCTGGCCCTGAATTAGAATGTGAAATGTAGTATGTATATCTATGGCGGAATAGTGTGTGATGCTGCAAGTTCAGAGAGGGCGGTCGTCGGAGGTTCGTGTGGGAGCTAAAATTTAAAACGCGGCTCGCATTTTGTGCATGTGATGGGAAAATTTCGAACCATTCCTATTCACGTTTGGAGGAAAACGCCCATCCCTCCTTCGACTGTCGGATACAAGGCATTGACCTACCTTTCAACATGAATATGCATGAATCCTACAACTTCTCTCAAGCATTGTTCCAAGAGACATGGAGACGCAGAGGCCGATGACCTTCGAGGGAAACACCCGCAACTCGTAGAAGAGGAAACTCGCGACGCCTGCACCATGAACTCCTTAGCACACGAAATACTCTACGAAATATTCATTCGCCTCAGCCGTCTTCATTCGCCGTGCGCATCTCTCGACTTCCTCCCCCTCCTGCTCATTCGTTGGCTGTGGAAGGGCATAGCCATTGCGTGTCCCCAGCTGTGGGCGGACATCCCTATTTTCAACATGGTCCCGACGGAGGAGATGCTCGAGCAGTCGAAGGACGCGCCACTAATCATCACAGAGGACTCGGAAGCCACCATCGGCACAGAACTTCACGCGGCCTTCCAGCTCTTTCATCGTGTGGAAGAGCTAGAGTCTGACGAGAAATGCGAGCTTCAAATCCGTCCTGGCATCTCTGCCAATCGCAGCCCGCCTGCAGACTTTGCACCTTACCTGTCGCAAAGCAAGCACGTGGATCAGCAGGCCCACTGGACTCGGAGGCCATACTCGACAGAAAGACCCTCAAGGCTCCTCAGCTCCGGGCTGCCTATCCCCCGAAATCTCGTCAAGCTTGACCCTCCAAGTATGTGGCACATTCCACGGCATGCCCTTATCGACACTGCGCGCGAGGCGTTCAAGCCTACCGTGCCCTACCCTCGAGGTAGAGTACATAGCCGCACTGCCTCTGGCAGTCGGGGAACACCGAGAAGCGACTCGATCTCGAACCGAACGAAGAGCACAGCTCCGACATGGGGTTTTGAGGGGTGGCGAGGTAAATAGGATTGCGAGGTAACCCGAACGCAGTACTGCGCCTCTTGTCTTGACTTGCGCGAAATCGGCGTCGAACCAGCACGGAGATTCACTTCTCAAAATCGTCGAGTTGTGAAAAGAGGGTGGAGTCGTTCAGAGGTGCCCTTGATGTGCTTCTTGCATGCGAAGTCGCTGGCCTATTAAGCACTAGCGTCGTCGCGATGGGAACTTGGTCCATTGGCAGAGCGAAAGAGACAGACAGGAGGTGCCTGCACGAGCCTCGAGGAGCGCTTCGAATGCCACACCGTAAACGTTAACCTCTCGCAATTGCATACATGGCTCGGGTTTCGTCCTCAGCTCCATTGCGGTACAACCGTGCGTGAGAAGCAGGGCAGTAGAGAGTGATCATGAAAGCCGGCCTTCGCCCTTGAGTAAGTATGGGCTTTAGATATGGTGCATCTGCGGTTCGGAGATTTCGCTGAGCCGGCTCCGGTTAGGATCATGAGAGACGAGACAATCGTGTCCGAGGATGGGCGATGTTAGGGAGGGCGGGGGTCGATGCCGGAACACAGAGTAGACAGTGAAAGCCGGTGGTGAGAATATAGAGTAGTGCGAAGGGAAAGCAGTTATGAGGTTTATTGAAGGCGAGCGGGAAGAACTTCGCGTGAGCCTCGGACGTACCAGGCCGGCGTGAGCATGTAAGAAAGACAAGTTGTCCGTACGACAGGTGGCGAGCCATGAGCTGATGATAGACATATTGGCAGGTAGACATCTCGGCCTAGAAGGTAGATGCACAGCCCAGATTTGATTTTTGGCAGAGTATTAGTAGTACTGAGTGAACGACTCGAATCGGGAAGACGCTAGCGTTGGCCTCAAATTCAAAACAGACTTTGCGAAAGCGGTTAAATCGGATATTCGGTACCTGCCTGTGCTCGAGTTGAATTCACCGTGGAAAACCCAGGTCGGTGACAGCGCAGCGGCGATTCTTCGAGGCCCACTTCTCCACGACAACGGAGGCAGTACGCCTGTGACATGTGTACGCCTATTTGTCTCCGCAGGGCTATAACAACGCCACGTATGCATTCCGCCCTCTTTACGACTTCCACGTAGTCTGTCCTGCGCCAGGGCTCACCAGACTCCCGCAGCAGTAATCCTCCTCTCATCAAGACTCTTCTCTTCTCTCCACCACCACCACCCACCATTACCTCTGGTACCGCTCTCACTATTCGTGGTACCACCACTATTATCGAAATCCCGAACACCACCAACACATTCACCACCGACGCCCTACAACACTCATACCCTCACCACATTTCCTCACATCCATTACCACCACCTCCTCATCCACGACCATCAATTAGAAATGACCAAGCACACATTTATCGACCCCTCCACCCTCTCCTTCCCCTCACCCTCACCCTTCTCCGCTCCCTCCCCCACCCCCTCATCGCACGACCCCTCATCATCACACGAAGACTTCGACCCCAGCCACGAATCGGGCCCCACGCGCAAGCGCCCCCGCACCACCGGCGGCAGCGGCGTCTCCTCAGAAGAGCGCAAAGAGGCGCGGGCGCACCGCAACAGGATCGCCGCGCAGAACTCGCGCGATCGCAGGAAGGCGCAGTTCGCGTACCTTGAGCGGAGGGTCGCGGAGCTCGAGGAGGAGAATAGGCGCTTGAGGGCGGGCGTATCGTTGCCTGTGCCGCCGAGGGAGGCAGCGGCTGTCCCTGTCTTCCCCGCTGGCCTTTCGTTGGCTGCGCTTGGGGCTGCGGCGGGCGAGGAGGAAAGGGTGCGCGCGGAGAGGGAGAGGGAGAGGGAGCGGGAGAATGAGGAGCTGAAGGAGCGCATTAGGACGCTGGAGCGCGGGTGGGATGCGGTCGTGAAGGCGCTGGCGGCGCAGGGTCTGCCGGCTGGCATCTCAAGCACGACGACGGCGGCCGCTCCTACCCAGCCTGCTCCCGCACCTCCGACGACAGCTCAGTCTACCTCTACCACGACATCTACCACGACAGCCAGCAAACCCGCATACACCGCCTTCCCCTCCCCCGCCCCTTCGAACGCCTCGCTCGACCTCGACTCGAGCGCCTCCACCGCCACCACCTCAACAACCTCCCTCGCCCTCACCCTTGCCCCGCCCTCCATCCCGACCTTCACCGCCAACTCTGCGCCCTTCGCGCCCATCGGCGCCGGAGCGCGGGAAGCGCACCTGGCGCACGCGCGCCCCACCGACGAGACCACTCGCCACCTAGCACGGGTGGCGTATGCCGAGAGGCCTTCACTGGCTTCCTCGGTATCCCTGCAGCGGGTGGCCTCGTCGGCGGTGCACGTGCACAGCAGCCCTTCCCCGCCTCTTCCGTACGTCAGGGCCCTGCAGCTGAAGCAGCTGCAGATGGACAGGCAAGCGAGGGGGATGACGGCGACAGCGACAAGAGTATGGAGGCCCTGTTCCTCGAGATACTCGCGTCGCCGTGCGTTGCGCATGCGGCCGTGGTGCCTCAGGGTACCGCCGCCGTCCCAGCGCAAGTGAGGTGTGGGGGTGAGGCTGGCCTTGGAGGGTTTAGGGGGAGCGGGCAGGCGGGCGAGGTGGAGGGTGCAGAGGGTGAGGTACCGAACACGAAGGAAGAAGGGAAGGAAGCACAGAACACCAGCACCAACAACAACAGCAACAACAACGAGACCACCGACTCGGCGGTCGCCGAGTGGGCGAACGAGATTGAGATGCAGAAGCTGTTGGACGAGATGATCGTCCTGACGGGCGTCGGGGCTGAGATGGGCATGGATATGGATATGGGTGCGGGGATGGACGCGATGATGGCCTTGGACGCTGCGGACTACGTTAACGCTAACGCCGAGCTCGGTGCCGGCATTGACCTCGGCCTGGGCCTCGGTGCGGATATGGGGTTCGGCGTCGACTTTGGATCGACGTCTGGGTGGGAGATGGACGCTGGGATGGGGGGCGTGGGCGTGTTCTGAGGCGCATACAGATGGTCTCATGGGCGCGTCCTGCCTTTCATTTTTAGACTCGGCGTTTGTGGATTGGGGGGACTGGATGTATGTATGCGCGCTGAGGAGCCCCGTTGGATGACGTGACGGGGCGGAGAACTTGGTGCTGCGTACACCTTTCTTTCGTTTTGGTCCCCTCGTCACCTTTCTCAACTCGATTCATCCTCCTGGCCGTCGTTCGCTGGCGAAGACGTCTTTCGACAACGCCAATACCAACATCAACACACTGACGCCAGCGAACCCACCCTCAAAACCAAGCCCTTTGGCGCTGATCAAGTCTTTTGGTCCCATCGATCTACCCCTGCCTCTCCGCTCTGCCTCTACGTCAAAAGCCAACCTGTACCATATGGACTCTGCCCTCGACAAAATCTCGGTCTCGTATCCCCTCTCTGTTCTGTTTTCGTTCTCTCTCTCGTCTCTCCCTCTTCTTTCGTGTTCCGTCCCTATCACTTATGGCACCTACCCATTTCTTCCTAACTTATCCACCCTCGGTTTATTCGTCTTTTCCTCCAGGCCTCGTTTACTTACCGCCTCTTTCCTCGCTTGATTTTTTTTTTTTTGGATTGGACGATGATGATGCGTTTGCCTTGCTCGACCTTTCGTACTTACTTTTCTTTTTGCGCTGCCTACCTACCTACCTACCTACCTCCTCTTGTCCCGTCTCCGCCTCGCTGCCTACCTCCTCTCGTCCCGTCTCCGCCTCGCTGCGAGCCACACCTCGGGCTACGCGCCGCCATCGCGTCGAACAATAGGCTGCACAAACCGGCTCATCCAACGACCCGCACGGACGCTCGCCACTACCAACGCCAGTCGACGTCAAGAACGACTGGTGTGTGCGTCCGTGTGGGAACCAGCCCTCGTCTCCGCTGCCTCCCTCTATCCGCCGCGGTCCGTCATCGACCCGGCCTACTCTCCTCTACCTGGCGTCATCTCCTCTACCTGGCCTCATCTCCTCTACCTGGCCTCCTCCGTCCTCCGCCGCACTCTCCTCGCCCAACGCCGTCCCCTCCTCCACCTGGTCTTCTTCATCCCCCACCTCTGCCCACCTGGCCCATCCTCCCAAACCGCCCATCTCGCACGGACGCTTGCTGCTCCCCCTCGGGGTCTGAGACGCGCGTTCGCTGTTCGAGTTTGTGTGTTGGTTTGGGTTTGGGTTTGGGTCCGAAAGGGGTTGGTGGGTTGTTGGTGCTTGGGTGGGTGGGTTGGTGGGTTGTGGGCTGGGTAGGGAAAGGTTGGCTGTTGGGTCGGGTTGTTGGTTGGTTGGTATCGGGTTGTGGGTTGGTATCGGGTTTGGGCCGGGTTGGTGGGTTGGATTGGTGTGTGTTGGTGGAAGTCAGGCAACAAGGAAGATGGACGGTCAACGACAAGGAGGGAGAGGGTGCGCGAGGCGCATGTAGAGCATCCACCCTCCCAACGTTACGATTCTCCATACGGGGTCGTGTACAACACCAGTAGTAGGCTTAGCGTTCATGTTTGAGTAGGACATTCGGTCGAATATAGGTTCATGTTTTCGTCGTTCGTTCCTTGGTGGTGTGAATCTGGCCGTGTCGCTGTCGTGCATTATCATCGCGAGTATGGTGGCAAGTTCAAAGTTTTCAGTTGGTATTGTATCGGGTCTGATTCTGCTCAAGCTTGAAGGGTTCAAGTGGTCGAAGATTAATACTCCTCCGAATCAAAGATAGGGCGCTGCCGCACTTCAGATCGGTCGCTTAAACCAAGATCATATACTTGAAAAGCTTCACGAGATCTCACCAGCGCCTATTTTGATACCTTATCTGGTCCAAGAGGATCGGAGAGGGCCGCCTAAAAGTCTCCATGGTAAAGTGGCTTGTGCAGTTCCGCTATCTCCATGCTTCCCACCCTTTGAGGGCTTGGCACGAGTTGCGGTCTCGTGCAAGCAGGCTTGTCCTCGCGTCTCATCCCAGGCTCGTTAGGAGTTGTCATGGCTCGGCTCTTTGGTCCAATGGTCGTTCGAAAGAGGCTGAGCCGTCGATCGTCTTCGGAATGGAGCGCCCAGTGGAAATTGTCCTGGCCCAGGCCCATTCCTCTCTGTTTCAAACCCTCAAGGATGTAATCCACCCAGAGTTCTCGGACCGTATAACCCAAGCAAAACCAGGCCTCATACTGAAACAAATTTAGAGAAATCGGTAGGTCTATGTATAGATCCTTCTCTATCCAACCCGCGGCGAATGGCCTGAACACTCATACCACAACCTGAAGGAAATTCGTTAATTGTCAGAAAATACCCCCCCAAAATAATGTTCCGTGAGAAGACTGACTGGCCAGCCACTGGAAAAGTCGAGTCGATTGATGCCCAACTGCGTGCAGGACAGTGCATTGGCTTCAAAAACAATTCAAAAGGCCAGAGGGAACTACTCACAAAGGATCCGGAGGACGTGTAATAATCTACCGACAAAATCGTTTAATAGAGGTATGGCACAAAGTGAGAAATACGCACGGTAAACAAGGATAGGACCGTCTCCGTCGCTAGAGACTTCCTGTCCTCCTGGACCGATAATCTATTCCATTCCAACGAGAGTCAATGGGCCAATTGCCACGGGTTGAGAAGGATTCACGTTGCTGTGTGACCCCAAGACCAATGTACCGCCTCCAGCAGTCAGCGCGACGCCATTCCGGTCAACGTAATTCCCGTTAACGCTAAAGATCAAACAAAATATCAGTCCCTCCCTCTAGCCGTTCCATTCATACAGCAGCAATGCACCTCGACGACCTCCCCACGCGGATATTATACGTGCTCCCAGTACCAGCGCAGCACTTATCCCAGGACGTGAACAGGTAGTAATAGTTCCCATTTTTGAATATGGAGCTCGCCTCGATGGCCCCGCTTGCCTGGGGCCGATCAGCAAGGGAGGTGATTGCAGCTCCTGAGGGCGGCTTCCCGGTGGATAAATCCAAGGGAAGAAGCTTGATACCGCTCCAGAAGCTGCCGAGGGTAAGCCACCATTTTCCGTTTTCTGTGATTTTTGGTTCGAGGGGCTTCGGCCGTGGGAGGGAGTGCTACGCACCGACGAATACACTAATTGGAGATAGGCAGTCTCAGCTGTCTTGAAAGCTTCGTTATTTGTATCGAGGAGGGGCATACTTTGGATCAATCGCCTATGGGATGATGAGGTGAGATGACAATTGGCTGAAATGAATATGTGCGAGATTCAAACCCACATTGTAATTATTGGACGATGACGTCGAAGTTACGAGGCCAAGGTTGCTCCAAGTTCCTGTGAACATACTCTATCGATCAGTCTGAGAAAAGAGGAGGAGGTATCATACCAGGATTACCACTAGACGATTTTGCCAAAAAGATGGCAGACTTCTGGGACCCGAAGCTCGAAGCTGAGTACCACAACTGTCTCCTCATTAGTACCAAGCGTTTTCCACGCAATGCAAACGAAGTTCACCAAAAAATCGTTCCCGTTGTAATAACATTCAGGTGCCCAAAGGTTCCTGGCATCCATGATCAGCCCTCCTACCGACTCCACGGCGAACAAAGGTCCAGGAATTATAATACCCGTTGCTCGTCCCAGTGTACGTATCCGTCCAAGAAGCCCCAGACGGCCACACCCTGCCTGCCAGAGTCCACGCCGTCCGGTCTGTCGAGGTGCGTATCTCAATCCCTGGGGCAGTTGCTACAAGAATGTAAGTTACGTAGAAGAGATAATCAAAGCGACGGGAGAAGAAAGTACAAAACAAGAAATATTTCTCATTCTTGTCCTTGCAGACCGTTGGGTCGTGAACCCTCGTGTCACCAGTGACGACGCCAGGCCCAACTTGAGCGAGGGCAGGAGCCAATGCGGATGCTAGGAGCACGAAGAGAGGGAGAATTTGAGTTAACATTCTTGCAGAGACGCTGGCAAAAAAACGGATGGTCGGGCGAGCTGATATGCATCCTCCAATGCGCTCCCGTACGGACCAGATGACTATGCCGACGAGAGGAGCCATTTTATCGCATATTTTACGGAGGCTAGTATATGCTCCGAGACTGCAGTATCTGGGCTAGGGACTTTGCTTCTAGCGTCATTGCCATGCTGGGTGATCACGTCGGTCATGAAAGAAGGGAAGGGCGCAGAAAATATTAAGCCACGGTATCCATTTTTTGAATACGTGGCCAGCAGATCGCACCCGTGTCGACATGGTGGTTTAGAATAAAAGAGCGACCATGGCGCCACAGATGATCTCCGACCGGCCCGGTCATCATCTATCCAAAATACAGTATCTTCGGATTATAACCTGTTACGGGTGATTAGAACATGCAGGATGATCTACGTATCTGCAAAAGATGAAATCTACACGAGAACTACAGATTGAGCATCTCAGGGCATAACAGAAACAAAAGCAGAGCAGATATAACCAGGATCAGATCGTCTTAGTACCTCGATGGGTACCATATTAATACCTATAGAATAAATGTATCGATGAATGCGAGGCGAGGATGCGGAGGTGCGATGTGGATCGGAAATAGTGAGGGTATGCATCATATATCCATCGATTGTCCGAAAGAATGGAATCGCAATTTTGGGTCAGGCGGTACGCCGGATGATCAAGACCAACGAACAAAACGAGGACGAGCAAGCAGTATGCACGCGTTGTGTGGAGGAATACAATCAAGACCTGACAATTGATTAGCGTACGTTCATGTATCCACTTTCACAGCAGGAGTCACGAGTCCGGTGGTCAAACGAGACATTGGAAGGGAACATGCAGGGAAGTGAAGGAAGGAACAAAGAGACCACGCACATTTTGTAGTGCATAACCGACTCTTGCTCGTCGCTTTCTAGTTTATACTTGATCGTGATATCGAGATCGCGGTTATTGCGCGCGTTCGGTGCGCACGAGAGATGGCCGACGATGTGGTCGTTCTCGTGCACTGGTAGGGTGGAGGAGGTATAGAACACCGTTTGTCTGCCACATAGTCAATCATAGCCAGAGTGACGAGAAATAAATGTATTCACTTCCAATGGGTATAAGTAGAATGAGGACCAGTCGAGAATTTCACTTTCTTGTGCGTGCATTCGAAGGAGATGTCGAACCAAGCCAAGAACGCGTGCACATCTTTTCGGAAATCGTCAGACGGGAGGTGTGAGCGCATCGGAGAACACAAACACTAACAATCGTCACGATGACATGTCAGGTTGAAGGGGGCCTCAAATGTCAGATCTTCTTTCTTCGCGGTTAGAAGATCGATGTGCTTTGGGAGAAATTATTAGTTATTGTTGCGCTTTGAGTAATGAAAGCAAAATCCACCTTAATCATACACGGGTCAGTTACCACCGACTTCAGTTCAACGGTGTCGACCAGAGGTTCGCGTATAGCAATGTCTTTGATACATGAATAGTCGAAGCCATACACGTTATCCCAGACTAAGGGCATCGGGTGAGTGACGCAACGGTCTACGAGAAAAAATGCTCACAGTTGATTTTCTCCTCCTTATATTCCTGATCTTCGATCGCGCCGAGGAAGAGAGTCGCCGTGTCGGGGAAGATCAGGCCACCCTTTTTCAGGTACTTGTCGCGAGCAAGGAGGACAGTGTCGAGCATCGATTCGTAGAGAAGGAAGTAGCCCATCCATTCTGAGATGATGATATCGAACTCTTTGATGGGTAGTTCGGCCTCTTCAAGTTTGCCCTTGACGAGTGTGATCACTGCAAACAAAAACGGGATGAAGATATCCAGAATAAAAGTAGTCATCTTGCTTACCATCTTTGAAGCCGTTAGCTTCGATGATTTTTTGAGCTTGCTCAATGATGTTCGACATGTCGATCTAAAGATTCAATTAGAAGGGAGTTCAACGACAAAAAGAGAGACGCACTCCAACGACATGCTTCGCGCCAGCCTTGGCTGCGAACATAGATAGAATCCCCGTCCCACATCCAACATCCAGCACGGTCTTTCCTTTGAAGAGGTGGGCATTGTTGACGATGGCGTTACGATACGATCCAGTTCGGACGGTGTCCTTCAGCATCTCTTCGTGGATACCTTGATGACAATCCTCCTTAAGCCAGAGTGCATGTCACAGGCCGCAAAGCTCACCGAAATGAGCATAAGAGTCGGCATAACTAGAAAATGGTTGGCGATTCGACAGACGGGGATTCCAGTCGAGGACGTACTAGTCTCGCGATGTCATATCATGAGGATCTGCCGAACCTGCCTCGGCTTGGGTGGAAGGACCCGCGTTCTCCATTACTGAGTCCATGATATTCGTCGGTTAGATTCAGGGATCGATGAAAGTGAAAAGGAAGGAAGGTACAAAAAATTACACGAACTTTGGAAAAAACGCGTCAAAGATCGATGCACGTGCCGAAGCACACGTGATACTCGGGAGATCCCCATTTGGCGAGCCGCGACGTAATGGAACTGCCTCGGCGCTGTGACTCTTGCGCAGCCTCATCGGACTCCGGAGCATCGTCAAGTGCTTCCGCAGCCCTGGCGACGTGGTCCGTTAAAGGGCACCTAGCCTTGCATTCTTCATGATAGTTAACTCTGACGACGACAACATGGTGAGCCTCACATTCCATATCTTCCAGAGCCTTTTGTAATCGTGCCCTATATGCAGTCAAAGCAACCATTGCTTGAAGATGTACCCCAGGAGAATCCTCCTTCATACGATTACGCTACGGACGCAGGAAAACTCCGTACGTCTGTTATTCCTTTGGATATCTATGCTTTCTCATTCTTGCTCTAGGTCCGAAGGACAACACACCGCCCAAGGGCCAGGAGAACCAGCCGCTGATTGTGCCCAACATTGCCGGGCCCTCGTACACCTCCCAACCACTGCATACGGCGCCTCCGACGGTATACAACTACGTCAACCCTATTACTGGAGAGAGGGTGGTGTCCTTACTCCCGCCAGGCCACCCTGAGATGATATGCTTGCAGGCTGGAGCGCATATACCCCACACCGAATACGGCTTGCTGGGTGAGTTCCGTGTAGCTATTTGGGATGCCATCCATTGCTGACATTACCCCAGGTATTCTTGCTGCCGTGTTCTGGTTCCCTTTGGGTATCGGCCTTTGTCTCCTCGATAAACGAGTGAGGTGCAAACGCTGTGGTCTGCTCATCGAGGACGGCTTGTGCAGTTAAACGACGGCCCGTTCCTTATAAATCGCATTCACCGCTCCTATCGCCTACTGTATCAGCTTACTTCCAATATTTGGACACTCCTGTCGTAATGACCTTCATGATTACCTGCATCGTTATCTTGTTTCCATGGCATCACTTTCTTTTGGCACTTTCGTTCGCAGCTTCAGAGCTTACATCTCCTGCTCTTGTATGTACACGACGCTTTCAATCCAAATCCACATATTGTACTTGCCCGTTATTCCCTTGGCCTTCCGACGTCACTCTACACCTTCGCATCGAGAAGGTGAAAAGCCAGATTTCGCAAGATGTGTTTCTGTTGACGACCTGCGCAGCGGGATACCAGTAAGCCTCCTCTGATCAGCTGCATCTTGACAATTTGAAGGCATATCTTTCTCCTCATCCCTTTGTGACTCATTCCGCCGCGTGTCTAGTCATCTCGCAGCTATTTGCCTTCTGCGCTGATGGGGCCACCTGGGACTTTCTGATAACCTATTCCTCAAACAAAAGAACGCCTATCCCAGCGCTGCATCCGAATAAACTGCACCCCCTGCTCCATATGCACGGCTGATGGGACGACTGAGAGTCCGAGACGCCTCGGTGAGAACCCGGGCTGTGCGCTCCGCAGAGAGAACAAAGCCATTTTGCCATCCTTCTTCCAGTGCGCAGCATGACGAGCCAGCGTCCATTCCGTATGACCCCAAGACTTCACACCACAATGCCATGACCTGGGGCCCGAGGATCAACATCAGGGCGCAGGCACGGGCGCCTATTGAAGTGTATCCCTCAGTCTAAAAACACACGAATTGGTGCTGACTCGGGGTTCAAAAATCGCGGGGCTCGCACCGACATAAGCCACAAAGTAAAGCACTCCACCCAAAGCGCTAGGGAACCCGAATATATACATGGAACATGATATGATTATCTTCGATGGATCGACCGAGATCAACGCACCCAAGTATCACTGACAACACCCTGCCGTTTTCAAAGGCCTAATTGCCTGTTCAAACATTCATCATGGCGATGGGCAACTGAATGAATAGCACTTAAGCAGGCTGTGTAACTCGGGTCTACCATGAAGAACGTCCAACAGAACGCGTTGATCCAAACTTCGACGTCACCTGCGCCAGCGCCGAATGGCGTCTGAATACCGCGTACAGCTTTTGTTACGTCCTGGAATCCTTTAATAGGCGGTCTGTCTGCCCTGAGTGCGGTATGCACCCTTGCGATTATGATGGACTCCAATATCGCGGCAGATAGCAGCAGCAGCTTCTCCCCACCGACGCAATCGCTCAGCCTCCCGCTACCTGTCCCCCGCAGGAGTCGCGGGGGCTCCAACGCGGTATGTCCCTCTTCGAGGATTTCTGCGCGTCCATTGTCCACACCTGATGTCAACACCATCTGACAGACACTAGTCGGCAGCCCCAGTACACCACGTAGCATCTCCCAGCATCTCGAGAAAGAAGAACCTGGCGCTGGACCACCCACATCGAAGATCCCGGAGTGCTGGGATGAGCTCGGCTCAGAAGCGGCAGAGTACGCGAATGTGTGGCAGATATACAATGAGGAAGCGGCGAAGAAGGATGCGGCCACGACGGAGGGATCGAACAGGGGGGTCGACGGTCTTTTGGTGTTTGTGAGTTCTCTTGCTAATAGCGTGCTTGATGAGAGACGGCCTGCTGATCCTTGCAAAGACAGGTTTATTCTCGGCCGTGCTGACGACGTTCATCATCCAATCCTACCAGCAGATGATACCCAACCCCTCCGACGCGACTAACGCTCTCCTCGTTGAGCTGATCGCACTGCAACGAGACGCGGCCAACCTAACTGTAGTGCCCAACCCCAACACCACGATCAGCAAGGCCATGGATCCCTCGCCCTCAGAAACCCAAATCCACGGCGTCAACGGCCTGTGGTTCGCTGCCCTGGCGTGCAGCCTCTCCGCCGCCCTCATATCCATGCTTGCAAAGCAGTGGATCCAATATACGCCCCATATCTCCGGTTCGCCGAGGTATCGGGCTCGACAGCGGCAGCGGAGGTACATGCAGCTGAAGAAGTGGCACGTCTTCGCCGTCATCAATGCTCTTCCACTGCTGCTCCACGCTGCCCTCTTGCTCTTCTTCGCTGGATTGCTGGTGTTGCTTTGGTCGGGCGACATTGCGATCACTGCAGCGACGTTCGTTATCGTCGCCGTCGCCTACATATTCTATGTCGGCTCGATGTGGATGTCGTTCGTCGACCCAGATTGCCCATATCAGCACCCCATTACTGAGCACCTTCGGTCTTGGATGGCCCGGCACACTCGCTGCGGGGCTCTCCTTTCGGAAATTGAGCTAGAAAACCTTGGTGACAAGTTGATACCACTGCAGTAAGTTACTATTGCCGATGAAAGAATCATCCACATGTCTTGACGCATTGATCCAGCCGAATTCCAATGCACACATCGCAACCGAACCAAGAGGATTATCTCGACGCCTACGCCCTCGTTTGGATCCTCCAAGAATGCAACCATGAAGACATCGTCACCAGCGCCCTGCAAGCGATCGGCGGGTTACCCGTCAACTTTACTGCCTTCCATGTCCTCCGTGACGCAGGCGTCATCCCTTTGGTACTCCAACAATTCAGCTCCTGCTTCCATCGGGACTCTTCCTTTGACCACCGGTGGCACATCATCAAGGAAGCGGACGCAGAGAAGTACTGCCGTGCATGGGTCAGGCTCACGCACAACACGGCAGAGCGTTGGCCACGAAAGCTTCTCGCCCCTCTCAACGCCCTGAAGGACCTGCCAGGAAATCTTCACGTGTCAAGTATCGCTGCATGTGCGAGTGCGTTGGATTCATTAGACCTGCGAGGACCGCAACTCGCATTGGTCACCCAGCTCCGCCAGAGCGCCGAACGCGGGTCCGACGCGACCGAGCTGACGCAGGTGTGGTTATTAGAGACCTTCCTCGAAGCATCAATGAGTTGGGAGCTGGAAGCGGTTATTGTGGATGACATAACCAGACGAGCCATCCCAGTCCTCCTTCGACTCCTCCAACAGGCCGCAGATATGCAAAGGGCAGAAGTGCAGAGCACGATCGCCTTGGTCATGTATTCGCTCACAGGTGGTGGTATCGATTACACGAGGTTGGTCCTCAGCGAGCCGGATACGCGACGAGAAACATTCCACAAGTCAATTATTTGGGCCTTGGGTATCATTGTGAAGAACCCTCATCGATACGGGGTCCCCGATGATGACCTCTTCAGATTTGCAGCAATGGAGTTTGCGGCGATCGCCGCACCAGCCGTCAACCAGATCAATGGCTTGCCACCAGCGTTCAAGAACATCGCCCGCCAGGGTCTATCCAAGTTGTACCTTGAAGGGAAGATCGGAGCTGGGTTGATATCTGATTCTGTGCTTGCTGATATCCTCCAAATCCTATACCCAATCCTTAACATCCCTCCAATCCAGTACCCTTCCTTCGTGAAAACACTTTTGCGAACATTGACAGGGTCAACAGATATTAATGTCGCCTTATACGCCATCCGGCTCCTGGAGGCCTTGCTGGCGGACTGCCACCCGACTGTGGTGCTTGCTTTTATAGAAGAGAACGGAGTTGCGGCCTTGCTTCGTGTAGCGTGTGTTGGCGATATCGACAATAGGCGGCTCCAAATCGATTGCATACGGATGTTATGCATCTTCGTCCGAAGCAGCAATGACTGCTCCTTGCCACTGGAATTCCCATCCTTTTCAGATGCTCTGAAGAGACAATTTGACAACATTTTCCAGTCCAATCTCTTTCCGACGCTTGTTTCTGTCGTTTCTGCCCGTCGTTGGTGGCTACCCGAGATTGCTGAAATTTGGGTGCCTTCCCTTCTGTACTTGTGCGAGGAGAGACCGCATGAAAGTGTTTGGCCAAGTGTGGAAGCTGTCTTGAGAAAGTTTGCCGAATTGAACGTCGGAGAAGACGGGTCGCGCAGACTTGTCGACGATCTGGATAGAATGGCCGCCATACTGCGGCTAGGCGCATAATGGACCTTGATATTCGTGCAATTTTGTGTAAGTTATAAGAATAAATAACCTGTGACGCGATGGCCTTCCGCTCAGGCTGTTTTGGTCGATTTACTCCACCAATCGGTGAGGTCGATACGAACGAGCAAGTGGTAGAGAGCATCCAGACCACCAGTAGATCGTCGACGGCCGCCAAAGTATGCTTCCAATGATAGTTTTGACGAGGAAGGGCTCTTGTCGACGAGGCCCTTGAGTACCTTCGTCTAGAAGGCAATAAGCAAACTTCGGGACAAGAGAATAGTCGCAGCTCACAAGAGTTGTCATCTTCGTACAAAACTTGTTGAAAAGCTCTTCAACAAGTGGCGCGGCTTGATATTCTTCGATTCTACCACGATGTAGCTCGCCCACAACAATTGTAAACTCCAATACCAATTCAAGAGCATGGCGAAGGATGTCTCCAACACCCCGTTGTCCAGACCTCAACAAGCATGCACTGAGGATGTCGTCTAACAGGGCCGAATGGCATTGGGCAAGCTCAAAGACGTCTGAGAAATTGTCGTCACGGTCATTCGGTTCCGAACTCGATGTGGAGGAAACATTGACAGACAACCGTGCCAGGAAAGGATCAAAATTGCCTCCGATTGCGGTGTCGAAGACGTATCCTGAGAGACTGGAGACGAAAGCCTGGGCGACGAAACGGAAGTGCAGCAGGAGCTTGCGAGATTGAGCTAGAGTCGGGAAGAGGAACTTGGCAATTGCACGATGGGTTGACATTCGGAAGAGGGACTTGAGAGCACATTCAACTAACACAGAACGTTAGCAAAAGCCGTACCTTGGGAAGATATGTACTCACCTCGCTGAAGCCTGAGGAGGAAGGTAAACATCCGCTGGTACTTCGCCAGAATTTCTGGAGAAATCAAGATCTCCAAAGGGTGAGGGGGCTTGTAATCCATATAAAGGAAGTCGAGAGCTCTGGAAGATGGTTAGAAAAGTAAAGGAAGTCGAGATCACTTTTTGACGTACTCGATGGCTGTAGTCGACAAGAAAAAAGAGTTAGCGACCCATGACAGTGAATAGCAAGGGCAGATACTCACAAAGAGGGTCCAACCACTTATCTTTCCCAGCTCCAGTTGGCAGATCACGGATAGCAAAGCCCAACCTCCACTCCGCCTCTTCGACCACATCCTCTCTCTCAAAAGTTCCATCCTCGGTCTCCTTTCCCTGGTCTAGCGAATCGACAATGACCGTCCGGAGAAAGAAGCTCAGATCCGCCCCAACAGGCGGCCACGTCTCACGTTCGAGCAGGTTGGGAGAAAGCCCGACAGCCCAAGGCTGTTTGCCCTCCTTCTCCTTGGGTCTCTTCCCTGGATGTCGTCTCAACAAACGGAGAGACATCGAATGTGGGGTAATGTCAACCTCATACTCGCCTGCATCAGAGAAGAGGGCGTTGAGGAGACGAGACTTGAACGATGGGGCTGCGAGCAGGAGGTACGAGCGTAGAAGGATAAGGTGAGATCGGAAGTTGAGTTTGCCAGGCGAACCAATGAAAAGAGATAACAGGGTGGAGGAGAGGGTGGATGCATGCTGCATGAGATCTTTGAACGTCAGAGACGCGAGCTCTGCGAGTGTCGGCGTGATGGGTGGCAGGGACGAGGGAAACATATCAACGAATTTGCGAAGGGTACTAGATGAACTGTCTTGGACGTCAATAGCCTTCGTACCGGGCTCTAAATTAAAGAGCTTGAAGATCGACAATTCAGGGACTGCTGACGGTGACGGGGGTGGGGCAGCCGAGGAGTGTGCTATGGGTTCTTCGGGGAGAATACAGCCATTCCAGGCAGCCAATATCTCTTCCTCAGTCCAAAGCCACCGAATTGACGCCTTGGCGGTAGGCGATATCAGTAGCGGATGATCAGGCTGAGCGATCCGGAACAAGACCAACGACTTCTGAGCAGCTGGAAGTACTTGCAGGAGCTTCAGCGGAAAGAAGGAAGGAAATGACGTCTCAATCGTGTCAAGGAGATCTAATATGTCTTCCTCCTCTTCTTCCTCTTCTTCAAATTCGTACTGGTCTTTGCGCTCCTTCTTGACCGGCTTGTATATAGGCTGACCACCAAACCCGATGGAATGAGCGATCTGCTGGATATAACCTTGCGAGGCGTTTTTGAGGATATAAGCAATGGTCGCGCGTATGAGAGGTGGTGATTGGCGTTCAAAATGACGTGCAAGGTGATCGTAGATCCTCGAAAGAAGAGGTACGGGCGAGGATTCGAGTACGTTATACTCGTCTGGACGCAGCCTGCAATCCTGTACACATGTCAGACAATTGCTTATGTCCGTGAAATACCCTACCCGGCCATAGAGTTCCGCTAATGCAACTAACAGGTCCTCGTTTGCAGCATAATGAGTCCAGATCGCAGATAGCGGTAGTGCATCGGTCGTAGATGCAACCTCTTCTGCCGTCGGCGGGCAACTTGAAAGAATTTCGCGAATGAAGTTGAGGGCCGTCGACAGCGAATGGGCAAGGGCGTGAATGGTAGGACCTTCTCTTGCGGATCTGCGAGAGACGTTCAGGATAATTCTCCCAGCTAACCACAGAGATGAACTGACCTCGTTCGCAGAGAAGACAAGAGGAGCTCCAAACGGCGCGTCAAAGTTCCGATTGTTACGAAACGGGATATTAAGCTTGACACAGTCATTGAAAAGCATCCAATCCGACAACAGAAACGTACCTTGCACTAATAACATCATCCTTGCCATCGAGAAGTAAAACACCTCTCTTTCCGTTTCCCAGCGTGCCAACTTGAGCAAATCTTTCGCTTATGGAATCCCAGACATGGAATTGCGATGAGATCCCTAGAACGGTCGATTTCAGGGATAACAGGAGTTCCCTATGGTTGACGGACAGAATACTCTCCATGCCGCTGTAAAGGCGGGGCTGAACACTTGGTTCCATGAAACTCGTTCACTATGCATAGAAGCAAAAAGGCTCACTGATAGCGAGCAGAACTATACACGAGCTCTTCCTGCTCAGAAAGAAAGACGGTCGGAACGGCTTTATCAGTATGGGTCCGGCGCAGTCTGTCCCATGAAAGTATACCGCTCTACGAGGTGTTCAGCTGCTCAGAATTCGACGTACGAAGTTGTTACGTACTCTGACACCGAGCTTTCGCGTAGCGGCTTCCATCCAAAATTGTTGGATACTCCTCTGTGCATCTTCTGGATTACGACGTGGTGGCTTTAGCGCGTCAAACGCAAGAGCTGCAAGCTCCTCGGGCAGCTTCGGAGGAACAAACGGGCGCTTTGGGAGGGAAGTATTAGCTGCTTCGAGCTTCAGGCTTTCCATAATCGGGTTTTGCGGCTTGTTCTCGAGGACTGGTACGAAAAAGCGAGGAACAAGGCGAGGAAGATCTTGCAGCTTCTGATGGTAGTGAGCAAAGACATCTTGCGCGTCGATGATTGGTTCGAATGGGGGCCATATAGCAGAATCCATCTGTGACCAGTATCGTGTGGCAAAAGGCTACCGAACGTTGGTGGTTTGAGTTGTGTCATACGGTCCTAGACGCGTCGCGTAGGGGCACAGTGCCGCCAGATGGGAAATGTTTCGGTGATATCCGAGTCACATGCAAGTACCTTATACCAGAGTCAGTTGATTGCGCAGCTTCCAGCTGCTTTTCCACTCACATCTCTGAATCTTGGGCTTGAATATTTGAATCTTGATGGACCGATCA
>MPNV01003740.1:56886-112780 GCA_013376435.1 Cyclocybe cylindracea | reverse complement strand
CCTTCACGCAAGGCATCGGCGAATCCATGACTTTTCAATTCTACGGGTCCTTCGTTGAGGTAGTCGGCGCGAAACGTCGGAATCATGGAGACTATACAGTCAAGACAGACAATCAGACGCTCACGGGAAATGGCTTCTCAGACAGCGAGATATTCAACGCGACATTATTCAGTCAAACCTTAGATCTCGGACAGCACACTTTGGTCGCCACGAACGTTGGGGACAACGGGGGCCAATTCTTTGATATCGACTATGTACGTGCATTTTGCTCAACGTTGGTCTCTAGAAACAAACGACAACGCTAGGTGACCTTCCGTTCGGACGTTGGAGAGGCTGACGAACCATTGATTGTGAACACTTTCCAAGATTCCCATCCTTCTTTCAATTTCTCTCCACCTTCCTCCTGGGGAGACCAAATAAATGTTTTCCCTGGCACCTCAGGCCGGTAAGACGTGGCCTATTTCGTCCGTGTTTGCGGAAGATCCTCAGTAATCCGTAGTGCTACGTCAGACTTGTCTGCCTCCGCGAAGTTCTCTTTTCAGGTATATATGGACTGCACACACCTTGGAACACTTCGCTAATTTTGATTTGGCCAGGGTGTGTCGCCTACCGAAAATGTCTTGACCGATATCTGATGAAATGCGACAGGGGATACTGTCGCATTATATGGCCCCGTAGGACCAAGCTACGTTTCACTTTATTCCGTTCAAGTGGATAACCGAACAAAATCAGTCTTTTCCGCTCGCAAGCAATTCTACAGACCGCAACAACTCTTATTTTTTGCGGGTAACCTTGGTTCTGGATTACATTCCCTTGTGATCAAGCCAGAACAATCAGACGGAATATTGGCAATCGATTACGCCAATGTCTACACGACACAATCACTTGGAGGAAGGCGAGTCACTCCCCTGCACTTCTGAAGAGCGCTGGTTTTTATACAATCTGCAGCTTTTCTCCTGGTATCGTCTCAAGCCCTGACGCAACAAGCGCGAGTGCTCCTGGAGCCAATATCGTACCCCCCAGTCGCATTCCGAAAGGGGCGATTGCTGGGCTTTGCCTTACTACCTTGATTGCTTTCTTCTCCACTGCTGGGTTCTTATACCTCCTGTGGACTCAGCGCAGACAACGGTGTCGCGAGGCTGCTATTCTCAAGCGCAACGCCGAGCCCTATCCCTTCACCTCATCCCCCTCCATTCCGCAAACTGTGGGCTACACGGTTACACGCGTGCCTTCTCATCCTCTCGTTATTCAGAGAACATCAGAATCAGGAAACCGCCCATCGAATTCTTCCGTAAGATATCATTCTGCACGGTATCGATGGCAGCTCATTCCATGCCCTATTTTCAATTATAGGGCTACCCTTCGGGAGGCTTTGATCCAGCACTCCTTACATCTCGACGACCAAGAGAGGTACCTCGACCGCCATCAAGCTCCCTCGAAGGAGGCTCAGCGCTGCCACCCATCGGCGTTCCGTCTTCTAGCCTGTTACCGACCGAGTTGTCGCCGTTCAACTCCGTCCCACCCACCATCAGCGCCCAACCAAGAAAGACCATCCTGCGGCTGCACAGCTCGATGCAGGTCCACGAAGAGTCGGAGATTGGTGTTACTGACCCACGCCCCACGTCTTCTACGACTCAGCCAAGACGAAATGCAAGACAGTCGCTTGATCTGACATGTTAGAAATATCATGTCAATGGTATCGTTGCGAGGCAATCTATTTTTGAAATCCTATAGAAGTTCCCATTGAGAACGCCTATAATCCCGGTCCAACCCCAACGGTGATTTTGGGAAATTCCCGACCCAGACATGGGGCTCAACATGACTTGCATCGCAATGGATTCCGGAACAGCCTTGTTTTGCAGTGAGGCAGTCTCCATCGCACCACTTGAACGCGAAACCCGAGACTTGATGCATTGATGCTTTAACGCTCTTTTTACATTGATCATCCCACACTATGGGCGATTGACAGCGGCATCAGTGGTGTTCAGGCGCTCTTCTATTTCCTTTGGCTTAGTACGAAGCGTGGCCGGCGCCAGCGTGCGTAGCTGTTCACTTCCAACTCCCACACGTACACGTTGTAACCTTTGAGAGGTCCAGCACAACTACCATTCGACTCTTTGCCAATGCCGTCGTACACTGTCGTGGTGAAAGACACTTCACCGATTCTTTCTTATAGGGGGTCTTGGTCAGCTGGTTCTTCCCGGGACGGACTTGCAGACCAGTACGTGTCGCCACCGTTGTCAGCCTGCCCTGTTGCTGATACTCGGTAATTGCAGGTACCTGCAGAGCACTTTCACCTTAACACAGACCTCTGGGGACACTATGAGCATGCAGTTCTTCGGATCCGCTGTTGCGATTATGGGGGCGAAGCGAGGGAATCATGGCAATTATCAAGTCCAAGTCGACACCGCACTCTACCCAGCCGCGACCGGGGCTTCAAATCAGGACCTTTTTAACCAAACACTCTTCAGTGCTAGTCTGGGCATGGGCCTCCACAACCTCACCTTGACAAACTCGGAGAGCAAGTTCTTCGACGTTGACTATGTGTGTATTGAAGTCAATATTTCTTTGAGCTTCTTACCAAGCAGTGTCTTTTTTTCTCGTTGGCAGGTCACATTCGACACCAGCATCGGCACAGCTAACGAGGAATTGATCGTGAACACATTCCCGGCTACTCATCCGTCCTTCGTTTATTCCCCTTCGTCTTCTTGGGCGGAGCCTGGCGCTGTAGGGGCCTTTACAGGGAGCTCTGGACGGTGAGCTTTGAAGTATCTGTTATCCTTTATCTGGCCTGAACCTCGTCCTCGCACGCACAGCGCTACTTCTGACCCTAGCGCTTCTGCTACATTTACCTTTCAAGTGAGTGACGAAAACACGCTCTCTTTGGAGGTGATTGCTGAAACGATCTTGAAGGGCAATGACTATTCTGCACTCAATTTGACACTGTACCAATGACTACGCTGCCCCCGCAGGTGATGCCATAGCGCTGTACGGTCCAACGGGCCCTAATAGCTGCAACGCTATGACATTCCAAGTCGATCAAGGCCCTGTCTTTCCCCTCTCAGCCCAGAAGACATTCAGAAAACCCCGAGAGCTGTTGTTTTACACCGGGAATCTCGGTCGCGGGGCCCATACCCTCAGGATCGGACTCCAGTCAGGGATATCTGGAGCGCTGGTAATCGAATCAGCCAACGTATACACTACCCCGTCACTAGGAGGAAGGTCAGCATGTGATAGTCTCTATTCTTATGCATAATGATCAACGGGTTGTTTCAGTTTCGGAACTCCTGTCCTGTCTTCGAATTCTAGTGTTGGCGGTACTTCCTCAACGCTTCCTCAGTAATTACTCCTTCACCGACAAAACTTCCGCTAGAGCTGATTTTTCTCAGGAAAATCCCGACTTCTGCAATTGCTGGCCTCGCAGTCTTGGGCGTCGTCGCTGTTCTTGCCATTTTAGGATGTCTGTACCTTGTTTGGCGCCTAAGACGGGCGCTTAAAGAAGCATCCAAGGCAACCGGTTACACGGTACAACCGAACACTCTGCCGTCACAGTCATTCGTCATAGACGGACGGGTCGATCCACAGATAGGATATTCAAACCCTCAAATCGCTCCTTCAACGTCCCAGACCGGGTACTCCGCAACTCAGCTACGCCCACCTGTGCAGCCCGCGATAATAGGTCAAGTCCAACCATTTACACACGTCTCTACTTCTACAGAAACAAGCTCCTCAGCATCCAATGTATGCCGAATGGTTTAGCCTTCTATTTACAGAGCAGACCGCTGATAATTTTTTTTGATCGAAGTACTCGTCCCCTGCTTCAAGAGTTGGATACCACGATCGAAAGCGTCGGCCTCAGCCCAGGTAGGTCGTTTGCCATATGGCCCCACAAATAATCTGAATTATGAAGTAGTAGCTCTCGAAATCTCGCACCATCAACAGAAGTCAGAAGTGGCTCACGGATATCACAATCATTATCTGAAGCAGCACCTCCCGAGTATTCATAACGGATTCTTCTACACAGGACTTCTTTTTCTTTTTTGTTGTTGGGAAATTGCTGGATCTGCAATAGTCACTAGTCAGTCATTGTGCGTACAGGATTACTTTCTCGCTAAGCATGAGCATGGACCTCTGTAGCATAGAGCCTCGCCACGGAATGAAACAGCAAGTCATTGGCATACCCCTGGGCCCTAGCTGTAGTGCTCATCAAAAGATGTTGAGCCCTTACACCGATTGAATTCAGCTCTGCCTTGACTATCTATAGCCTAGGGATCTACCAACCGTATGTGAGCGCGATTCCCCAAACGTGATGTTGTCTTTTATTCTGTACGGCACATCGCCACCGAGCGGATCCACCTTAAATCTCCGACATCTTTCCTTCACATCCCCTGATTATACCCCAATTCCAGATCATCATAGAAGATACATCGCCAGTTCTCGTATATTCACCTGGCCAGTGGAGAGCGGGAACTGCGAGAGATGACAATTCTGCTGACTTGTACATCTCCCCTTGCTATTCTTCAAATTGTTCAGGCCTGACTCATTAGAACAGGTACACCCAGAGCAGCTTCATGGTGTCACAGACTCAAGGATCTTCCATGGTCTTTCGGTTCTACGGGACCTCTATCAGCATCTTCGGAGCCAAGAGGATAGGGCATGGGCCATACCACGTTGAAGTCGACGGAGAAAGTTTTCCGACCGCGAATGGAAACTCGGACACGTCTCTATTCAATCAGACCATGTTTAGGGGAGAATTGAATCTTGGCTTTCATGATTTGAGAATGTTCAACGATGCCAATAATTTTCTGGACATTGACTACGTGCGTATAGCTTGCTGGTTTCTTCATACACCGAATTGATCAATAAGACAAAATCCTCTCTAGATTTCATATGTCACCAGCGTTGGGAAGGAGGATGAGGATTTGACTATCAATACATACCAAGATGGCCGTCCCGCAAAGTTCTCATACGCACCGCCTGCGGCCTGGTCTGACCCAGAGTTTCTCGGAACATTTTCCGGAAGTACTGGACAGTAAGGGTGCCTATAAACTGCCTGTCCCTCGCCTAACATTTGTCTAGCGCAACAAAAATTCTTCCGCTTCTGCAACATTGAGATTTCAAGTGGGTATACGTTCCACCAATATTCTTTCTTCAGTTGGATTAATAAATTGTGAAAAGGGCACGTTAATTTTCCTTGTCTTCGGACAGCGGGAATGGAAAGCGTTCTAATGGCGGTCGTGATAATTAGGCGACGCCGTAGCGCTGTACGGACCTGTTGGTCCAAATAGCACCACCAGTTTTGCGACCCGTGTTAACGGAGGGCTTCCCTCTGCCTTCTCTGCACGAAGACAGTTTTATCGCTCCCAGCAGCTACTTTTCTACCAAGGCAATCTGGGCGGTGGAAACCACTCTCTTGAAATACTTCAAGACCCCAGCGGCTCTGGAACACTGGCAATAGACTATGCGAACGTCTATATAATGCCATCACTCAGAGGGAGGTATGCATGGAAACTAGTCTTCATCAGGCGGGAAGCTCACAAAGGTTGTACAGTTTCGACGTTCCGACTGTGAATATTTGAATGCTTCAGATCCTTCATTGCAACCTACAGTATTCGAAAGCAGGTGCTTGTTCCAGAGAATGAAGGCTGATTCGTGCTTGCTCATATATAAGATGCAGGCCCCTCCCCATCTCAGCCATGATCAGTCTAGTCATAACTTCCGTAATAGCTGCGCTATCAACGTTTTGCTGCATCTACCTTGTCTATCGATTTCGAAGGGAGTTATTCCCTCGGGCAAATCAAGGTCTGGAAGCACCACATCCTGAAACCATTCATCCATTTCCAAGTATCTCTACATCACAATGGGGTGCTCCCACAGATCCTCTGCTACAAATGACAAGACAAGGTTCGTCAATTGAGGTATTCAGCCGGCGCCCCTAGATTCGGTTGACACTCTTTGTCTAGGCCAGGAACTCGGAGGTGCCTCAGCAGCTTCCGGAGGCAGAAAAGGCACTCGATATAAGTACTACTACCCCAACAACAGAAAATGCGAGTAGCTCTCAATATTCTTCGGACGGAGCCATACAATCAGCCGGGCCAAGTAGAACCAGAGACAGACGTCGTCGCAGATGGGAGTCACAAATCGACAATGGTAGCTCGCCTCCGGCGTATACAGACGGTGTCTCTCAGCGCTGAGGCCCAATTTTTTTCCACTCAAAGAAAACCATGCAACCAATTTCTGTGAGCAGAGCGAAATGCCAGGGGCTCTTTCTGAGATCTGAGCATTCGTACAACTTCATATTATTCATCTAAACCATCCTTCATCTGTACATGTATCTAGATGCTCAATCAGTGCATTTTTATCTTATTAAATGTGCAGATATCGAACATCGATCCCAGTTTACTACCCAAAAGAGTAACGCAAGACTCCTATTTCGCGTTGCGTCAGATTTGTTGATGCATGTTGACGTGTTGTAGTCGGATTTGTTTCCCACAACTCTTTCTCGTTCTCCTCCAACTAGGGATTCTCATGTTCGCTATTTCGGCTCGAAGATGATAGGGTTTTCAACCAGGAGAAATCTATACTCCCAAGTCCATCCTCATCCATTTATATTCACTCGAAATACCTACAGTTGAGACGCGAAAAGGGCAAACAAGAAAATGCGTCTGAGCAACCTGAACCCCCCCTCTCTCAGAGAACTCGAGCCCGCATTTATCTGGTATCCCTTCGTCAAACTGTATGATTATAGACTCGGCGCTGCGGAGAGGCCAGGCAAAGTGGGAGAACCTCTGGTCGCGTTGGCCTGGCGCAGCAGCCTGCTCAGCGTTTTGAGGAGAAAAAATCCACACCGGACTCTTCGAAATCCGTGGCCATGATATGGACCCGCAAGTGCACAATGAAAGCTGTCGCAACGGCTTCGTTGGTCGTCCTTTGCCCAATAATGCTGTATTCCTTGATCAGAGGGCCTCTCTGGTCCTCCCAGGGCCGGGAGTACCTCAAGCGGGCTACGCGCAAACTGAGCCTAACAGTTGACATCTACATGGCACCCATCAAGAGTCCTATCGTCACAATCCATACATATTCAGATCGACTCTCGAGTCTGGCGACAGTTACTCGACGTGTGAATACATGATCTATGGCCACGGGCTTGACAACCGACCGTATCGCTATCGATTCACATTCCGCGACTGTGAACGCTTGGCTGTCAATGAACAGCCAAGTTCGGCGATGGATGTTGGAGCGTTGCTCATGGGGGCAGTAGGGCAAAAAAGTGCTATTTACGGCTTGGAAACGAAACTTGGTGGATTGGTTGATGGAAAGAGGTTCAGACTAACCTCGTTGAATAAAATTTGAACTTTGAAGAAAAAAGTACGATCGTGTACTTACATGTTTTAGCAAAAGGTTGAAGAGGAAACAGACCCTTTGCCGAAATCCTGTCAACGCAGGATATCTTTGCCGGCATCATCCACGCTTTCCCCTCATGTTCGACCGCGATTGTGCCAGCAACGATGCTACTACCGCGTCAACAGGTCTCATCTGCTCAGATGGGTCCCTTTCATGACATATAAGCACCTCAAACCACTGCGGAAAGAACGAGGAGACCCGACCCTATTTAGATGGACGCCGAAGATAGTACACTGCCTTTGGCGTATGTCTGCGCTATTTTCCCCTCTCAATCGCTGACCACAACGACAGCGTCTTCTTCCTCCTGGTCTTGAGCCTACTGTATCTCATAATGGATGGACGAGACCCACCACGACGCAATCCTCATCGCCAACCCGATCCCAGACGAGTCCACTTGCAGCAGGTGGCTGCAACAACGATAGCAGCTATCAACGAGGGCTACGTAGACGTTTACGACCATGTCCTGAGACAGACGGTGCGCTATGACATACGAAGAGACGTGGATAAGATGCAGCAACGTACCAGATTCTATCCCGACAATGCTCGCGAGCTGGCCGACTGGAGAAAGAGTCCGCAGCTGCGCACAGCACCGACACCAACACATGTGTCCGTCCTCGAACTATCCACCCTCGAAGGCGCGCGTTACATCTCGAGCTTGCCCTCGAGGGGTCGAATCGGTGTGCTCAACTTCGCATCGGCGACGAAGCCAGGCGGTGGGTTCATCAACGGCGCCCAAGCGCAGGAAGAGTCCCTCGCCCGCTCCTCCACACTCTTCGCCTCCCTCCAGTGCGACACAGCGCGACCTTTCTATTCCCTGCACGACCACGACGACAAGGGCGGGTACTACACACACGCGATGGTGTACTCTCCAGGCGTGTCCCTCTTCCGCCTAGACAACGGCGAGTGGGCGCAGCCGATCAAGGTCGACGTCCTGACCAGCCCCGCGGTGAATGCGGGCCAGGTGCGCAAGCTGCGCCGTCGATCGCGTAACGAGACGGAGGGGAGGATCCGGGAGGTGATGAAGGAGCGTATGGGGCGGATTCTCGCGCTATTCGAGAGCAAGGGCATGCAACACGTTGTCCTGGGCAGCTTCGGCACGGGTGTCTTCCAGAACGACGTCCGAGAGATGGCCAAGATATGGCAGGAGCTGCTGTTGGCCCCCGATGCACGGTTCATGACGTCCTTCGATACTGTTCTCTTCACGATCCCAGATAAGCATACACGTCAAAAATTCGAGTCCAGTTTCTTTCCTTCCCTTGCGATGTCTACCCAGGCTTGATTCTCTGTGCTATACAAATCGTGTATCATAGATGTTGTAACTATCTAGTAGCTGTTGGTAAGAAACTTTTGAAGTGGGGACGTCAACAGCACCGTCCTGAAGGAAAGATGTCCACCATATCTCGACCAGCCAGACTCCAGCAATGCCCCCAGCGTATTCGACGGAACGAGTTTTCCATTAACATCTGCAGCAACACCACGCTCGAGGAACGTGAGTCGATACCTGTGCTGCTTCCCGTCGAGTGCCCGCCCACTTATCGTATACTCATAGTACGTACGATGTTTCGCCACCACTTGCACACACTCCAAAGACGATTCCAGCACAGGGAGTGTCACTCCAGGTCGTCTCCGGTTAGCGGAGTACAAGTCGATCTGTGCAGTAGGCACACCGGGACCTGGCCGTACCAGGACTGCCCGATGTAAATGACGGGCAGACCCAGGACCACGGATAAAAGCATAGGCGGTGGCGACAAAAAGAAAGGCTGCGGAGAAATGGTCGATGCGTTTGATTGCTTGAGCAATGTGGTAGCGGCTGAGGAGGGGAGTTTTCCTGACATCTCCTTCTCGATTATTCCGGGCATTCTTGATGATTTCGTCCGCCCCCATGAGCCATCCAGCCCTGAAGTAATATTAAGGCTCAACCTTTCGCTCCGTGATAATGGGCAAAGACTTACATGGAAGCACAGCACCCTATGAACATCGACCAATCAATAGCAGGCGTCCAACCCGTTAGAAGATTTACCATCTTCGCTAACCCTGGCTTAGTCTTCGATTGGATAAACAAACCTTGCTGTTGAGGTTGATTTGTGCCGCTAGAGGAGGACTGGGGACCCTGCGACGGAGGAGGCTCAGTGCTTTGCGAACCCGAGGGTCGACTTGTTTCTTGTTTCCGCGCCTTTGACTTGGACGCTTTGTGAGTGTGTCTACGGGTTTCGGGTGAAAAATGACATGCTTGAGACCGGATGCCTGTTCTTATCGTCCCCATCGCCGTCCGTATCATCGTCTTTGGCTGGTGCGAGGAATTTGGAACATGGATGGTGGCGGCAACGGATGGATTTGTGGTCGGGCCGGTCGTCAAACTTGCCCAAATAACTGGAACACGTCAACAACGCGCTCGAATAGGGGCGCTGCCAACGAAACTTGGAAGTGATGGCTCAGACAACACTCAAAAAGCGGGAGACATAAAGATCTGGATCTTATGGTGCGGGCTGGCCTTCCTATGAGATCGTCAAGGTTGAGAACATCACGATATCACCAGACGATGTCAGTTCGTATGGGAGATCAACAGTGAGGAAGGCTCGAATTGTATGGTCCCCCAGGGAGTGTTTGGGCAAAGGGCCCTTACCCCCTTTCCGAAGATGTCGCAGTCAGAACTCCTGCTAATGAGGAGCTTACCATCGTTAAAGGAGTCGCGAAGATCAAGGGTTCATTGCATACGATTGCGAGGAGAGATGGCCTCCAGAAAAGTGATAGTCTGAAAGGGATATTTGAATGCATCAAGCAGAAAAAAGATCGTCTGTCAGCCCAGGTTAAGAGATAATCCTCGCTCGGTGCTCAATTTGACCTGTAACGTTAAGCAAAATAGTATAGTAAGATACTAGAAAGCGGTCGAAGAGCCAACGATCCATGTTCAATAGTCCGAAGGCGAGTGATGCCGGAAATAGCGCTTTTGCAGTCTTCATAAGTCTGAAGACTCAAAAATCTCTGTGTGTCCTGGAAGGGATCCTTCACTTGATGACTCTCGGGCAGTTCTCGTGGATGAAGGTGATTGTGGTTGTGGCCTGGGGCTTAATGAGACATGACAGGAACTGCGACCTGGGGTTCCATCAGTACGAGATTACAAACGTCATTGGGTGGAAAGACGTACGAGTCACTGTTATGAAGTCTGGGCGTCCATTGGACCATCCACCAAGCGAGTAATGCTTAAGCGCCCGTCTTAAGTGCCAGAAGAAGTATAGACATACCAGAATGGGGATAGATGCCCGGTGGTATGTACAGTCTTTCCAAAAGAGCGGCTGGAGATGATTATTGCAGGAGACTCGATCACCGGTACACCGATTTGCCTCAGCAAATCAAAGTGCAATTCAGGCCACTTGGGGGTGTGATCCAGGCCCTTGGGGATTGAGCAGTAGAATAGTAGGTATCTCGACCTTCGGATGAATGGGTATAGAGCCGGTATCTCAGTTGTCAGCTGTGAATGGCATTGCTCCGGCTGTTAGACAGAGTCCCGTCTAGTGCTAGAGCACCGCCTTCCGGAGAGGGTTCGCCGTGTCTTCGCTCGTTGGTGCTAGATACTCCACCATTTCGCATTGCGATCGTTACTGAGCGTTGCGTAGGGCAGTAAGCAAAATTGTCTCGATGCCTGTCGTTTTGTCATTCACCTGGCTCGTTACCGGCCGGTCCAACAGATAAGATAAGACAACATCATTCTCTGGACCCCGGCGTGAATATGTGCTGAGCGCTGGGTAGGGATGTAGACAGGTTGGAGAAAAGTAAATCAAGAGGATCATCGGAAGAAGCAAGTGAATCGCGATTCAATGGTGATATGGTAAGCAATACACGAGGTCGAAGGGTTGAAGTTCGGATTGATAGACTTACATAGCGTTAAAGGTAAGTAAAGAGTCCGCATTCCGCACAAGTCAAAGTTGCAACGGGAGGAAGATAGTTCTAGGGATTAAGGATACAAAGATACGAGTAATCTGGTGAATGGACCGTGGGCGTAAGTTGCCTACGGGCAGGAAGGATGATGAGAAGGCAGATGACGGGCGTGGAGTGTCGTGTGAGGGGCATCGCGGACTTTGGGAGGGGTTATTCTACATCGATGCCTCATGGCACGGGGCAATGACATCTTACGAGGATAAAAGCATGGGGGAAAGTCGGATGAGGAGGTAAGTCGGGAGCAATGAAAGACATGGAGGGCAGAACGTGAAGTCGTGGAAGATGGCATGCAGGCGAAAGGAGAAAGTTTGGAATCATGAAGGTATTTAGTAGGCAGTGTCCCTCCTTGATCTGTAGCGTCCGAAGATACCACAGACAGCAGTGCAGAAGCCCATCAGGAGGGCCACAAGTGCACCGAGGGTTAACCAGTTGGCGTTCCCGTACTGGGCGTATAGATTGTCGTCGCGGTACCGATTACGAGCAATGCCGAAGAGGACCATATCGATAACGAAAGCGACAAAGGTGGTGATGAGGGCAAGGCCGGAAACGAGGGACATGAAGATGGTCCCGATGCGACTGCGAGCAGCGACACCGCATACGCCGAAGAAGAATGCAATTCCAGCTAGGCCTGCGGCTATTTTGGGTGATATGGTGAACATTTAAAGTATACCAGGGAAGGGACAAGAGTAAGGGGGATGGGAGGAGAGTCAGCGGATATTCGTCATGCTTCATCGGTGTTAAAACGTACCGATGGGGTGTAGGATAAGTGCTTGGGTGAGATTGTGTAGGACGGTCGAGTTTAGACGATCATTTCTGTTATTCAACGCATGAGACTGGGCTCTCGATAGTAAACGTGGGGAAGATCCGTACGTGAACTCATATCCAATCGCGACTTCACTACCCGTGAATCCGAACACACCATATCGAATCTGCGCGGCGCCTCTTCCAACGACGAGGAAGTAAACACTATCCCATGTCGGTACTGACACCGACACCTAAAAGCCAAAGTTTCAGTAGATGGCCCCCCACTAGATGATCAGGTGCTCACGAAAATGAGCAGCGTCATCGCTGCGAAGCAGAAGAACACTCCCATAGACCCTGGTGCTGGCATTATTGTTGTACTTTCTGAACTTGTAGAGCGAGGGGGATAAGCGGAGGTGGGCGGGAGGAATGGAGATTTGACCAGACCCGCAACCTTTATAAGATGGAGCGGGGTCTCGCGCGTCATAGACAAGCTGGATCGGTCACCAAACACCCAAAAATGTTTCCGTCCATCCGTGAGAACATGACGTAAGGGTGCGCCAAGACAAAGATAGCACAGCTTTTGTGCACGAGTGTGGCGCGTTTTTGGAGCAGTGTGGTGACCTCAACCATGCTTTCATCACCCTGACGGGGTGATTTGAGTTCGTCTGCATCCGTAATTTGTTTTGAGATGTCACTATCATCTATGAGAGACTGAGAGCCTGAATTTTGAAGTTGCAATTTCATCGAGAGGTTTCTGGACTCAGTGGAACTTCTCCGAGACTGCGCAGCAAGCTGGGACCGACGGAGAAGGGCTCGTCTACAGCCACACCAGTATACTCGGCGCCCGTGATCCACTAATGACAATTCAATTATCTTGGGTGATCTCCGGATAGAGCATTCCACTTTCGTTCCACAAGTTCCTAGCCTCACGGAAGTTTTCCCTCTCCCTTGAGCTTGCGTATGATGTCTTCAGCGACCCGAAAGCTCGACATGCCAGTCGGTATGCCGCTGTAGGTTGCCGTCTGCAAAAGCGTTTCGCGAATCTCGATTTCGCTCGCGCCGTTGTTCACAGCACCCCTAATGTAAAAAAAGAAGCGCAGACTCGGAGGTTAGGCGCCAAGAGTCACTAGTAGGCTGTACACTAGTACACGCACCGGATATGGCCTGCGAGCTGCGGATAGGAAGTCACAGACCGTTCGTTAGCTTCTCTTCTGGCATGGGCTGTGCGACGAAGTGAACATGGCAGAACTCACCTCCGCCTCCTTCCCTTGGGATGCGAGCAGGGCGATGACGATCAAGCTGCGCTGCTTCAATTCGAGACCTGGCCGTGTCCATATCGTACCCCAGGCCGCCTATTCGGACGTCGTTGAAGTTACTTAGAGTTGGATGCGGAAGCGAGTGCCCGCGATAATGCGCATATACGGACCTCTGTGGCAAGCTCTTGCATCGGCTTCATGAACTCGGAAGTGCCCTAATATTGGGAATGTGATCAAGCGGTCACTGACAGCCGATATGGTCGTAGAGCTTCATACCTTCGCGAGCTGACTATCGACGTACTCGTCTCCCTGTAGCAGCGCAAGGCATCAGATTCAGTAACGGAGGAGATACATGTTGGCGCTCACCATAACCTTCCGCCTCATCACCATGCCAGCATCGTAGAGTTCCTGGTGAGCACCATCGTTCGGTCTTTCGCCCATAGCTTCTGATTTGTGTCTTTCCTTGACAAGACGACCTTGAAAATCGACAAGAAAGCGATTGATGCCCTTCTGACACGCTTTGACGCGCTCGGAGGCAGTCCCGACGGAGATCGGCGTCGTTCCGTCGGAGTATCATGCGCCTTCGTCGGCCTGCGCGGCCCGCGCCTCTATTTTTAGACGGGACTTTCCCTCCAACTCTTCTCGTGGTGTCTTCTGGCTATAAATACACGAAGAGCATAGAGTAGATTATCTTGGAGTGACTAGACTTGTCATCTCCGCATCATACCACGCCCTCGCTCTCATTTTCCTATCGCTTAACAGAATGGCTTCAAGCAATGTCATTAACCAGAGGGACGCCGATGTAGATTTTCCGAAGACATTTGGGTGGATAGGCCTTGGGGCAATGGGATTGCCGATGGCACAGCAGCTGCACAAAAAGATACCGTCAGACAGAGTGCTCTATGTGTACGATATCGACACGAGCGCTGTGGAGCGCTTTACTGAAGCAGCGACCACTGTTGAAAGGGACGCGGACAACGCAAAGGCGAAGGTGGTTACTGCTGGGTGCGCGAGGGAGGTCGCAGAGAATGCTGTGAGTCGATACACCTTATCTTCCTGCGAGATGGAATGCCAAGATATATTCAACAATTAGGATTGCATTATCACAATCGTACCAGAAGGCACTCATGTCAAATCTGTTTTTCTAATTCCAAACATCGGTATTCTGGCGGCAAACGATATATCTGGGAAGATTTTCATAGACTGGTATAGTCTCTCAAATTCATTTTATATTTTACAATGATTTATTTTCTTCTGAGCGTTTCACAGCTCAACGATAGACATCGCAACTTCTCTATCAGTCGCCCAGTCCGTCCAATTTCACCACAGATCCACCAACCCCAGCCTCCCAGAACCCCACTTCTTCGACGCCCCCGTCTCTGGCGGGACAGCCGGCGCCTCTCGCGGTACCCTCTCGATCCTCCTGGGTTGCTCGCCCACTTCGCCCCTCCTCCCGGTCCTCACGCGCATCCTCAGTACAATGGGAAGCCACATCCACGTCCTCGGCGGGCCGTCTTTGGGTCTCGCCGCTAAGCTGAGCAACAACTACTTGAGCGGGTTAATTGCACTGGCGACGAGCGAGGCAATGAATTTGGGCATGAGGCTAGGTGTGGACGCGAAGGTGCTGCAGAGGTGTTTTAGCACGAGCAGTGGGGGCAGTTGGGTGAATGATACGGTCAACCCGGTGCCGGGGGTGTGTCCCGACGCGGTGACAAGTAGGGGATACGAGGGTGGGTTCAAGGTGAGTTGAATAGGCTCGCTGACGGAGTTGTTGGTCCATGACGGTCCAGTTTCGGACTCCGACTCATCGCTTCAGTCCCTCTGTTCTTCACTTGCTAAAAGCCGTTGTCGGCAGGTTCAACTCATGAAGAAAGACATGGGTCTTGCCATCGATGCTGCCAACCAAGTTGGCGCAAAAATTGTCCTTGGCCATGTCGGTTATGCCGCGTACGCTGCTGCCTCAGAGGATCCGAGATGTCGTGATAAAGACTCAAGGGTCGTGTATCGATGGTGCGCAGTTAATTTGAAAGTTGATCCGCCTCTGACAGAGGAACAGGCTTGGAGGAATAGAACCGGACGCGAGCGAGGAGGAAAAATAAACGAGCAGAGGAATGTGTATATGCCATCATAGTGACCCTGTCGTCATCAATTAATTTCTTCCTATTTGCGTCTTGCCAGGAACTAGAGTCACCGTCGGCTTTTGCTGCCCAAAGACCTTCTGCAAGCTGGAAAGCGTCTTTTAAATGGCCCGAATGACTTGTACTGTCGACAGGCATCTCCAGCCACCGCGGATAGAAGAGGAAAAGAAGGAAACCGAGGATGGCGTGGTATACATTCATTGAATACTACACCGATGTTCCCAACCCAGACAAGGAACTTTCGAAGGGCAGGATTTGAAGGCAGACGGGTCGGAAGGGCAGCAGGTGCTGTTTCTGTTGTTTTTTCCCTGGAGTGGTGCCCGGCTGACCCTGGTCCTTTGCGCTGCAGTCGAACGAAGTTCAATAGCGTGTGCTAGTAAATCTAGTTTGGGATAGAATCGACAGCATAAATAGGTTGAAGGAGAATAGAATGACGTACCGTGGTGTGCAATCTCACGAGGGAGCCGTTGAGCCAACGCCTCAGGTCTCAGGGCTTGCAGATAAGAGGGTAATGCCTGTACTTGGGCCGTTTGAGTTACGGTTCTTGTACTCAGCGTCGCAATCCCAGATACCATGGCCACACTATCTCCATTCGACAACGCCAATTTCCCTCCACTCTCAGCGTTGCCCTTCCGCGAAGGAGATCCCAAAGGCAAATCCGACATCCTTCCCAAACGGTCTTTCTCCGACGAACTAAACACACACTCTTCCATTTCCTTTCGTAGGAGCCATCTGGGGATTCTACGAGCACCTCTCCGGTTCATCCACCAAAGACGAGCTCGGTGCACTCAACCTGCTCACTCCCACCCGCATCCTGCGCGCCGCACAGACCCAGGTACAAATAGGCCGCGTCTGCAGCCTCAACTGGGAACTGCACAAGCCCAATCCAGCGGGGATACGCAGGAAGGGACTGGAGCATCGTGTGTTCCGCGTGGACGCAGTCCCAGTGACGTCTGTTGTCGATGACGAGGTGAGCTTGAACACACAGTGTGGGTCGCAGTGGGATGGGTTTCGGCATTGGAGCTATTATGAGACGGGTATGATTTATTTGATGATGGAGGATGTGTGTTGAAGGAAGAACTGCATTTTAGGGCAGTTTTACAACGGGTTGGACGTCAGCGAAGTCCTGACCGCTGAAGGAAAAGGCCGCAGCTCGGCTTTTGACAATCCTGGGCGAAATGGAATACAAGGTTAGCACGGCTAATGCCTCGATAAGAAATCATTTCCGCTTACTATTGTATATTCCTATAACGCCAGCTTTCCAAGGAAGGATAGTCGGACGAGGGGTCCTCCTCGACTACTTCTCTTATGCCCAACAAATAGGTATCAAATATGCACCAAACCGCCATCACGAAATCACAGCACACGACTTGGACGAATGCGCTGCGATTCAAGGAGTGTCATTCGAACAAGGAGACATCCTCTTCATCCGAATGGGTTTCACCCATTCGTACGAGAACGCCACGGAGGAGGAAAGACGGGCGATGCAACTGGGACCCACCAATGATGTGGGAATGAAGCAAGGCCAGGAGGAAATTGAGTGGTTATGGTGACTAGAACGGTTTATGGCAAGACATGAACGCTCACTAGGGCGCTGCCAGGAACCACCACTTCGCGGCAGTGGCTTCAGATGCTCCTGCATTCGAAGCCAGGCCCAATCCACTTCCTTGGAATCTCCACGACTATTTGCTGGCTCTCTGGGGTGTAAGTCTGTTGACTGGAACTTGAAATTGGGACATTTCAAATAATTCATGCACCCTCAGACTCCGATAGGCGAGCTGTTCGACCTCGACGGCCTGAGCAAAACATGTCGCGAATTGAATCGATACACGTTCTTTGTGACTTCGAGCCCGTTGAATATAGTTAACGGCATTGCCAGTCCTCCAAAGTGCGTCCAATCAAGCGCGGACGATGTTGCTCGTTAATGAGATTATCGACAGTGCACTGGCGATTTTTTGACGAAATAATGAATCCCTGATATCTCACAGAAATAGTCAAATAAATGTATTAGTACATAATCAAAAGTTTGCGTCGATATGTGAACATATTACTTATGCGGAGGTGAGGACAGGTTGCACAATCTCGTTGATCCCTCCAGGAGGCAGGATCTTCGAGAAGGGCATCTCCTTTGTCGGTTGAAGCCAGTTCTTCTCGTCGTATTTCGCGTATGGAGGAGATTCGATCATGTGGAACGTGTACGCAAATCGGGTGTGCGGGCTTGTGTTTCGTTCAGACTTGTGTAGCACGGAACCGTGGATAAGGACGAGGTCGCCTGTTGGGTCTAAGCTGGGTGCAGATATCGTCATGCAGATGCGATCTTGGCATACCTGGATTACATGTCTCGAGGATGTAGTTACCCATGGACGCCTCAGAGACCTCCTTCTGAACCGAAGGTGGAACCAGATCCTCGAAGCCGGTTCCCTTGTTGTCTCCGAGCCGTACGAAGCGTTTCGTGATTGGGGTAGTTAGATGCGATCCTGGAAGGAAGGAGAGAGCGCCGTTGGTGGCCGTACACTTCTCCAAGGCGATCCAGAAGCCGAGGGCACTAGGAGGGTCCGTATACTGGACGTACAATTAGTCGGAAACCGGGTGGAGACGGTTTCTATCTCACAAGAAAAGTCCTGTCATGGGAATGGTTCATATTCAGCTACTTCAGTGCTCGGTAAGATCGCGGATTATGAACGTACGAGTCGTTGTGTTCGGGGACTTCAATGGGGAGGGATTCAGCATTTCCTTCTCAGAAAGAAGAGCGTTCACGCACCTTCACCCCCGATATGCGTCTGCTTCGTTATAACCATCGACTGGAGGGCTAAGATAGGATTGATACAGATTGCGCAGGCCTGATGAGGAAAAAAACGTACCGACAGGATCCCGGTGGAACTTCAAGTCTCTCACAATGGCTCTCAGACGTTCGTTCTCAAGGGTAACCTTTCTAAAGGCAGGGTCGAGCTCGTGAAGAGCTGATAAGCAAGGAGAACGCATTAGATAACGAATAAGTGGATTTGAAGCGTTCTGACCATGCCCAATCTTATTCACCGACTTCTGTTTCTCCCGCAGCAGCTTTCCCTCTGAGTCGACAGCATCCTCCTCCAAGAAGTATCGGCTGGACGAAACGACTTGTAGGGTGCATGACTGATAAGTAGCGGAACGTGTACTCACATCTTATCTCCAGAGGTCAAGAAGTAATCGTCCCCGACGTGATTGTCATCTCCGGTCGTGAACTTCGTCTAAAACCCCTCTCAGCATTTAGCAGTGTTGTATTGCGGGCTTCACTGACTCGAGGATGCTGGTCAATGTCGAACTCGTCCAGGAGTTGCTTGGATCTATTTAGAAGCGACTCCGCCTCTTCAGGAAGAAGGAATTGGGGAATGACGAGATAGCTTGAAGGGCACCCGTATCGCAACTGAGATGTTGGTTATCTGAATGCTAGCAGACGCACCCGTCTTGGTAAAACTGGGTCAGAAGTTAGATTACTTGATGGCATTGGTAACAAAGCTTCTGCTGGCCACTGACCTTCGCAATCTGGGTCTCTGTAAGGTATTCCGGCATAGGTCCTCGTGGCTGTAGACTTGGAGGTCTTTGGTCAAGGTCAGATTCGGCCTTAAACGATCTGTGAACAAGTTTTTATCTTATCAGATAAATATGTACCCTTGCCAAGGACGAAACAGGTGTTAACTTCCTTTGTTTCTTACCTCTTCTTACTGCGAACATATCCCTTCGACATGGCAAACCTCGATTTGAAAACTGAAGAAGAACTTATGTCTGGCAGCCCGAGTTCTGAAAATGAGCGTCCCTCAGGCCCAGGCCAGGCCGGAGGTGCACCGCGTTCTAACAACCCACTCATGAACGCCAGCGATCCACCCGCACCAGCCGTCGACGCTGCCAATGTAGACGCTGACCAACAACCGGCTTGGATCGAGTCCCCTCCACGTATGTGTGGAGACCCCTTTATATATCAATTGCCAGGAGCCGAAGATCCTTGGCGAAAATGCCATCAACTCGTGAAGGATTATGACGAAGCACGGTGTGGTCGATGGAAAGATGAACTTCAGAACTTATTGATTTTTGTAAGATCACCCCGGTCAAAACATTATTTCTGTGTTTATTGACATATTCCCTGACCAGGCGGGTCTCGTGTCCGCTGTTATCACCGCCTTTGCTGTTGAAACTCAAAAGCTCCTCCAGGAAGACCCACAGACTACAGCCGCGCTCCTCCTCGCTCAGATCACTGCTCAGCTCGGCGCAAATACTACATCATCCAGCACCTCATTCCCATCGCTTCAAACCACTCTTGCACCATTCTCCGTGACACACCAAACCCTGCGCATCAATACACTTGTCTTTCTCAGCCTCGCACTCTCTCTGGCAACAGTGCTATTCGGCATTCTCACTCTCCAATGGATTCGTGAATTTCAAAGGAAAGACAGCTTATCTCATCAAGACTCGTTGGTACTCAGACAAGTACGCTTCGATGGATTGGTGAAATGGAAGGTCCCCGAAATTGTCTCCTCCCTTCCGGTCATCCTCCAGCTTGCCCTTCTTCTCTTTCTTGCAGGATTGGTCGACTTCCTGGCATCCGTAAATCAACCCGTTGCCATCGCCGTCGGTGTTGTCGTCTCCCTTACCTTCACTCTCGCCATTGCAGCCACTGCCCTTCCCGCATTTCAGAGTCTCTATTGTATGGTCCTATTCCCTGACAGCAACGTTACCCGATGTCCCTACAAGTCTCCTCTATCGGGGGTGTTTTTCAGATTATTCTTCACCCTCTTTTCTGTCTTCTTGAAGGCAGGAGTAACAGTCCACAGATCCAAGTACCAGAGATCATTCCTTCTGGTCAACGCGAAGAATTGGTTTGACTACAATAATGTATGGAAATATCACAGCAATTACCAGGCAGACTTCCCGCTTGTATGGGCTGCTAGGACCCTCTCTCAGGCCCCTGAGTCTTTCTATGCCATTTACCACTGTTTCAGAGAGCTTGATATCCGGGAAGCATTCTTTGCGCTTTGGCGGATAACAGGACATCGGGATCCCCTGCTCCAGACTCGGGATGACAAGAACCAGCACATAAAGCAAGAGCTCCTGCGTGATCTTCTTGCTGCAGGATTCATCAGCCATTTCGCGGACAAGGACGAACTATCCCATTCCGACTCCTTGAAATTGCACCACCTTGAGCTGTACAGTCGAATCATGGCGTCAACCTCAGAAACGAGTGGAGTTGTAGCGAATGGATGGCTCAAGCATTTCTCAGAAAAATATAAACCAAAACCCTCTGACAATGTGTTCTGGTCTGTGACGATCCCTGGCATCCCACTAGGTTCGTAGTCGATCAAGTGTTTCTTTCCTGCCTCTAACGATGCAACCCAACCCTACTACTTCAAGTTCAATGCCTGAATTCCCTCCTGCTCCAACGTCCCAACTGGGTGCCTTTAAAACGCCAGGATTTTGATCTTTTTTGGAACATCATCTATGGATTTCTATGCCAGTCCCCTCCCGCTCAACATCATATCTTGGAGGACGCGCTAGAAAATTTTGGGAGGGTGATTGAGACCCTCAGTGCAGAATCTCGCCGAGATTGCAATAGAAGTTTTTTCGACAACCTCTTGGTGCCTCTTTACTATAGCGTCCGCTTTTTGAAACCCCCGTTCTTCAAGCAGAATCTTACCGATCTTGCGAAACGCCCCTCTTTTGTTCACTTTATGACAATCTTGGGAAACAACAAGGAGACCCCTTCAGGCGAGGATCCTTTTGAGGAGGTCTATTGGTCTTACTTCGTGAACAAATGCCACTATGACCCGAGAACACCGCCTAGATCCCTAAACTCACAAGTGGGGGAGGGCCCTGCTTCATAGAATCCTGGGATAGCACGAACGTGGCATCGAAGCGCAAAACCGCGTTCCAGGTCGGAGGATACTTCAAACCTATTACTGTACAGGCGCTAGTGCATACTGGACGTACGCGTATCTCGAGTCCAAATTACACACTTCCACAAACCTCTGCCATGCTTGCAAGTCCGTAAAATGCTCCATGAAGTGGGGTTCGTTCATCATAATCGAAATACAATGAAGGAAAGACGGCAGCAGCCCAAGGTCGACGAGGTTCCGCTGCAGACGAGGGCCGATGCTCGCACTGACATACAGCGGGAGCACCATCTGGTCGATGAAGGCGTTCATGCCCATCATGCCCAGCATGCGCGTCTGAGGATGCGTCGTATCGTGACCTTCCATCCATTGTCCGAGTCTGGTGAAGGCGTCATCAATGACAGATCCTGGGGCGATGTCGTAACGTGAATCGTTCTCGAGGAACCGAAAGACGAGGTTCCAGAAGAGGCGCATGTCGTGCGCTTCTAGTGTTTTCTTCTCCATCTTGACTAGGAGAGAGTTCAGAGATTGGAGCTGCATCTCTGTCCAGAATGGTCAGATTAAGTGGTGTGGACGACGAGAAAGAGAAAGAAATACCTCGCGGAAGGTCGGGGCTGCTGCTGAATCCGAACTCCGTCCACGAGATGTTTGGACAGGTTGGTGTATGCGATTGAGAATACCACGAGAAGCCTTCATGATCGTCAGGGAGTCGGCTCATCGATGTCATGATCCTGTTGTACAGCTCCAGGTGATGGAGGATGAAAGGATGAGAGTGGCGCATCTCCGTTTCGTTCGAGAAATGCTGGATGAGGGCTTCCGAGACGAGATCGCGGAGAATTTCACTATCTTTCTGATCGGGTTCTGTGCCCGACATCACCACCTCTTGACCCATGAGACGCCAGTACGCCCTCCATGCCTTTCGGATGTCGATATCACGGAAGCAATGGTAAATGGCGCAGACGGACTCGAAATTTTGCGTGAATGTGCTGGCGGCCCACGTAAGAGGCGAGTCGATGTCGACGTTCTTGTGCAGCTTCCACAATTTGTCGTAGTCGGACCAACCTCTGGCCTGAGCAACCGTCTCGATCCTGGACGAGGCAACAACGAATGCCCAGTGAACTCGGTACGCCCTTTTGAAGATGAAGCTGGCCACTTCGAACAGCAGCCTGAAAACTACCCATGCTTGAGGGGACTTGTACGGGCATGGAACACCGGGCTTCTCGTTAAGGACGATCAGGTAGAAGAAAGTTTGAAGGGCAGGAAGGACGGTGCCAAGACCGAGGAGGATGAGTGTGATGCCGGCCACGACGCTCACTGCGATAGCGAGACCTGCGTGGATTGACGTCAAAAAGTCGATCAACCCTATGAAAAAGAGGACCAGGGCGCTTTGAAGGAGGACGGGCAGCAGGTAGACGATTTGGGGGACCTTCCATGCGATCAGGCCTTCGAATCGGAGATGGCGAATTACCAAAGATTCTGTGTGTGAGAGATTTTCCTTCCTTTGAAATTCTCGGAGCCATTGGAGGGCGAGGATGCCGAACAGCACCGTGGTGAGGGAGAGGACGAGACTGATGAAGATGAAGATGTTGACGCGTATCGCTTGGGATGTCACAGAAAATGGAGCGAGGGTCGTAGGGATTGGCGTTGAAGACACGTTCTGATTGAGCTGCGTCGCGATCTGGACCAGCAGAAGGGCAGCTGTAGTGTCGGGGTCTTCTTGAAGAAGTCTCTGGGTTTCCACAGCAAATGAAGTTACGACTGCAGAGAAAAGACCAGCCTATCAGATTCGATGAGTAAAATGTATATTATCGCTCAAAAGCAGAAGACAGACGCACGAAAATCAAGAGGTTCTGAACTTCATCCTTCCAACGCATGCACCGAGCTTCGTCGTAATCCTGAACCATCTGGTTGCATTTGCTCCATGGATCCCCGTCTTTGGGTAAAGGGTGTCGAAATGCCTCTCCCGAGCGCCATGAACGCGACTTCATCCAAGGCGCTTGGTGGTCCGCGAAAGAAGTTGCCGTCTCCGCAACACTCGTGGGACGTTGAAGACGAGGACTCGGTTGGCCCTGAAGTTTTTCGTTCTGTGAGGCATTGCTGAATCGGTTTTCCTGTGGTTTTAGATGATGGTCGCTCATCGCTCGAGGAGATAAAGTGCAAGGGGAATGGCTTACACCTAAAGTACAAGAATTCAATCAGACTGTCAACGCATCAGAGCAACAAAGGCTCGACAAGTGAGCGCTCAAGGTGACACTGATGCGGCGTAAATCGACCATCACCGAGAAACCCGCTAACACTTAACAACAGTCATCTTATCTTATCTTATCCAACCCTGTAGGAGAAAAGGGAAACGGAGAGAGACTATGAAGGAGCCTCTTGCTTGAGGGGGAAAAGGGAACCTCAGAGTACTTAAGTGGAAGATTAGAGCAAGTCAAGAGTCTATTAAGGTCATCTAACATCTAAGTCTAAGACCCATTCTCCTCAAATTTTGAGATCAAACGAAATATCTACGCGACTCAAGAATGTAGGCGATGGATGCCCGCTCAATTACACTACAACAGGTCGTTGAGACCATAATATATTTTGGTAGGGCTCGGGGAAACAAGCGTGTTGAATAAAGTTACCAGCGGGTCGTTACCTTCAGGGTCTCAAACTCACAATCCTGGGTCAGCATGCATCCAATCTCCAAAATCGCAGGTCCAGCGGACGTCCTGATTCAGCAGCTCGGGAAGGTAACATAAGTAGGACTGGTTCGAAGAAACTAGACCACTTCTTGAAGACATCTAACGGTGGTCGGCTCCTGGAAGCTCAGGCGACTCATACGCTGGTCCAATCAGGGTCAGAATATGAGCATGCCGAAAGAAAGAGACGAAATACGTCTTTCCCGCGTACTAGCAGCTGGACGAAAGCGGACATATCCTTCGCGCTAGTACGGGGGACTCTCAGCTTCGAGATCATATTGGCCACTTCAGATTCTGTAAAGTCGTCCTCGTCTTCTTGCTCGGAGTGCGTGATGGCATCCATGTCGGCAGGATCGGGAAGTGTCTGCGAAGCCGGGGCGATATCCATAGCGAGAGTTCCAAACCATTGCCAGAGGGTGTCTTCGCCTCAATGTCAATACCTCGAGTTGATCCTTGGCCGGCCGTCAGTTCGAAGAAGATCTCGGAAAGCAAAGCAGTGAGAATTTTGTGGTGGTGTTCAACAATGGCAGTTCGCGGGAAACCAGGTGTGCTGCATGCGTGAGCGATTTTGGACTGAGCATTGACCAACATTGCCAGGATCGGGATACCTTCTTTGGGCGTGCGCAGAGTGACATGTAATGAAGGAGGACGCTGTGCACCGTCCGCATCTTGCAAACAAGAGCCATCCTTTTGCACATAATACATTTCCGAACACGACCGGAGCAGGCGGGAGTCTGACCAGAACATACGAGCGGCGGCGAATTCGTCAAGATCGGAAGGGGCTGGTTGTACGGAAACAGTGTAGAACGAGAGCCCACAATGGACTCTAAAATCACCCTTGGAAAGTTGACGAGGGACAGCGTTCCTTTCGTAACCAGTCCTGTTCCACCAGCCTCGGTTCGCCGATTGTAACATTCTCTTGATTTCCTGTAGTTGATCTAGAGGAGGCACGAAACAGATTGTGCCATAAACGTCCCAATGGCGGTGATATGACCCTTCCACTAAGAAAAGAGTTGTACAAATTCTCAGAATAAGCTATAGCTCACATACATAAAATGCCGTTGGCGACCCCATCAAGAAGGGTTCAAGGCTGTCGAAACAAAATCTGGTCAAGAATTCCTGCTATGAGTCGGATGAGATACACTTTTTTGCGTCGGGAGCTGCTGCTCACGATCTCCTTAACCGTGGTCTCGTCCTTGCATCAGTGGGTTGTGTTCACGATGTAGCATCCTTGTAGATCCGCATTGCATTGGGCGACCCCGTAAGAGAGGAGAACTGGTCGCGACGTATGAGTGAGTTTCTGAACTGGTGCAGTATAAGATCTTGGCGAAGACGCCTCAGAAGTCGGGGTGGGGGGCCCCGTAGAGGGAAGCAATGGCGTGAGGGCGATAAGAGGGTTTGGTAGTATGTAGGTGCTTCGTAGGAGGCCTTGTTTTAACTCTCCTCTAATCCCAATCTTCGCATTCGACGAATGCGACAATTCGTTGCTTGTTGATGGAATGGTTCAAAGTTCATGGACCGGCGATTGCCGGTGCATTCTGTCACTAGTAGTGGTCGCCCACTCTGAGTCTTCTCCCGACATGGTCAGTAAGGACTGCAGTGTCGACTTTATGTAAAACCGTTCCAGGTTTTAACATTGCACAATATCCTCAACTTCTGTCTACAACCTTTTCCCTCTAGCTCGAGCAGATTCTACATAATCGGAAAGCTTCCCCGCCAAATACCTTACCAACTGGGCATATGGATCGCAAGGGCTACTGTTCCCGAATTGGGGTATCGAGATGGTGCATTGCGTGAGGTACGCAGAGCAGGGATGGGATGGTAAATCTTCGTCCTCGAAGAGCAAAAGGTCTTGGTTCTCTTCGTGCGCGTTCACCGCGTTGACGTCGTTTTCTTCACAGACTCCATCGCCGCTGAACATCGAATCAGACGTCAGAACAGAGACGACCTTTTTCTCCTCGGACTGGACACTTGTAATGATCTCGATCTCAGCTTTGCGACGACTATGCAGCATGTGCTGCAGCTCCTTCCTGCAGCCGTGTGTCAGCGGGCAGAACGGAGCAGAGCGTGAATACAAGATAATCACTTCCACCTCGCCGGCAGGGGAGCATCTGTTCGTCGAAGCATCGAAATTGCCTAGAGCAGGAATATGAACAGCGGCAGAGATCGGAAACTCAAATTCTGACCTTCTTTTCGTCGTGCACCGTTATCGGGAGGAGACATCCCTTGTCGATTCCGAGGCTAGAAAATACTTGGGCCTCTTTTTCAAGTATTAGACTTACAGAAATCATACCTGGCAAGTTCGCTAGCCAAGATTCCGAGCCACTTGATTCTTCTGGCCGCCAGTTTGTCACTCTCGTGCTGCATTCCCTTGCTGCCGTACTTGTAAACGGACAAGATATCGAGACCATAAGGATCGCCATCCACTAGGCCAAGTATAGGTATCCTGTTGGACTGATTCAAGGAACCCCAAAGAAAAGACACAGGATGGTCTTACGTTGAAGGGAGGGCGTCTGCGAGGGACTTTACAAGATGTCTGGTTGCAACGTCGGGATAGCCTTTGCCCTGTGAGTGTCTGAGCCCAATCGAACCTTTTTTGATGAAGTGTATGTGCGCACTGTTATAATGATGCCACGACCAGGCATAAGTTCGTGCTGTGATATTCGCAGTCTACAGAGCGTTTGAAAGACGGCCTATGGGAGGTCGGAAATAATGACTGGGATCAGATGAGAATCGCACCTCTTTTTCGACGATAAGGACCCATTGAACATCTTCCTCGACGCTGAAAGTTTCTATATCTTCTCCGGGCGGGATGAGAGCTCCCTGTAACGTGTGAGATGAGTTCACGCCCAAATTCAAACGAAAGAGGAATCACCTCAGTGTCGTTGCAAGTAATTGTGTCACCAGACAAAAGGCTGATCACGAATCCGGAACCGCATACAAGTCCCTTTGAGGATGACCTCTGGAAATAAATCAGTGGAACTTCAGCTAGGAAGATGGATATGGTTTACGATGTTCAAGTCCGAGCGTTCGAGCTCAAAGGTAGCCGCGAGGTCATCGACGAGCTTCGAGGAGGAAGGTCAGCATGCCGTGACGACAACAGAGAAGCAGAGGCGCACCCCGTCGACCACTCTCTGAGTTTTGAAAAGGCCGACGTCTTTGTAGTAAATGTCGCTGGGAGGCGTTGAGTTGCAAGTATAAACGCATCTTGTCAAAGTACCGTTTGGTTGCCGCAACGCCGCTCAGAGTAGCTTCATGAGCGAGGTCAAGGACCCGAAAGAGTTGCGCTGGCTATGATTGAGAAAAGGCCATTCGAGGCGCATATAGTCACATACCAAACGATTTCGCGCTGCCTGTCTTACACTTTCTCGGGTATCGGAGAGTTTTCGTCAACTGATTCCTGCGTATCGGTTGGTCAGTGCATGTGAGAAAAGGGACCGGCTCACCCATCCTGGTCGGCCTTTGTCCTATCAGCGAGATGTAGCTCAATCCTGTAGTCGTCCTTGGATCGTTTGTTGTTGGAAGTCGAGCAGTCAGAGTCGCCTTCCTTGTCCCTCAAGCATCCAGGATCTGCTAGCTGCGTCAAGAACGAGAGCACGAGATCCTCGATGTAGCCGACGACAGGAGACGGTCTGTTCAACCAGTTCGACACTAATAACAGAGTAGATACTGAATGCTCACTCATCAGAATCATCAAGATGCATTGAGGTGTCCTCCCAATCAGGTTCCTCGTCCATCGCGTCCAAGTCCTCGTCGATAAAGTCGTCGACGCCATCAGGGAGAGGAGGAGAGGGTAGCTCATCGTCGGCGTCATCCATGAAGATGTCAAACTCGGAGGCTTCAGAGTCGCTGAACGTATCCATCAGGTATGGGAAGAAAGAGTCGTGACAGGTTGAGCAGGAGAAACAGGGTGTGACGTGTATCACAGTGTGAATTGCGTGAAGAGTGAAAGTGGGCGTCTATCCAAAAATGGCAGGTCGCCACACCGCACTGGATCTTCCGACCTTGCGAGGCCTATATCTTTGCCACAACACATCAGAAGGCCACGAAACTTGGTGGGACGATGGAACTGGCTATATTGACCCCCCTGGTGCCATTTCTAGGCGTATTTGTACATTTCACAGGCCAAAAATAGCGATCTACCGATATTTCTCCTCAAGACCCATTTCTGGCCGATTGAAACGGTTTTTTGACTTATAAAGTTAATAAAGAGTGATAATAACAGCAGCATGGCGCAGTGGAAGCGCGCGGGGCCCATATTTCCAAAAAAGGAAAGCTACCCCGAGGTCACTCGATCGAAACGAGTTGCTGCTAAGTCTTTTGCTTCACCTCCTGTAAGCTGATGCAAGCAAGGTATTTAGGTGGACTTTTGGTGTAGTATAGACATACATGATCATACTTTTGGGACGGTATGGCTTTATGTCCGAAAATATTCTCCTCAAGAGTCGTGTCTTTGTATTTTTGTCGTACTTCGTGCCGGTACTCTCATCCAATATCCAGGCTATATTTTGGGCTAGTTTCAACACATATATGTATACTATATGTCGTGATACAAAGGCTGATTTTATCTTGAGAGATTAGATGACGCGGGTGCCAGGACTCTGACTATACGGCTCTCAGTGAACGACATCCAGCGAGATCTCCTCGTTCAGGCTTCGATTGAGAAATATCGCAGGGTTTGAAATTTTAGCTCCTGATGAACATTGTTCAATGCTGAATAATACTTAGGGGTACTCATATTTCGCGTACGCAACGGGAGCCACGCACGCGATAGCCAAAACTTCGCCATGTCGTGGAGGAGCAGGTTTGGGGCAGACACTCAGAATAATTGACGCGCACGCAGTGAACCGATGACCCAGTGTCAGAACTCAGCTCAGGAGACAGTGCGAACGGCCCAAACCAACCAGTTCGCAGCGTCAAGTCAGAATTTTCAATCCTTGCGAGCCTTTGCTTGCGCCTGCCGTAAACTGTGAGCTCCTCGAAGGTGTGGAGTCGGTTCGGAAATGTACGTGGATAGCCTATTTCATCTCAACTCGGCCAAATATTACACCGCTGAAGTGCATTCCACTTCCCGAAAACGCGCTTCCAGAGAGGTGCCGAGCCAAAGCGGAACTTCGTCGCAGTCGGCATGGTGATTGGGCGCTAATGCAATATACAGTAGCTTACAGTTGAGACACGGAAGACAGGAAGACAAATGACTTTCGTCTATCCGCAGCACTGACAGGGAAGTTGGAGAAGGACGGAAGGCTGCTGAAGAAGAAATGAATGAATGAGGGAAGCAGAAGCGAGGCAGAATAACATTGTCGCACCCACGAATGTCAGAATTGGAACACATACCTGCGTCCGAGCTCGAGATAAATGCACCAAATACGAGCAGGCCCACCACTCAAAGAGCGAACAGGAAGTTCTAGGGCCACTGAAGCTCACGTCGAGTTGTCGAATCATAACACATGCCTGACTGAACAAGAGGGAAGTGTAGATTAACAACGAAACGAGCGAGAACATCAAAGACAAGATGGAATAGCAAAATAAGGATAGCACAAGAGAAGAAACGACAATTAAAAAGTCTGCCGAACGTGCAATATATACCGTCGACTCGAACCCAAATGGTCCACCTAACTCTCATCCATATCCTGCGAATCCAAGTTCTCTCCATTCGCGATCAACTGCATAAGATGCTCGATCTTCGCCTTGTGTATCCGATAATGCTCTTGCCAGCCCTTCCACGGATGATGTGAATGCTGTAGAAGCGAAGAAGGAATGTCAGGAAAAATAGATATGTGGGTAATGAGACGTCCATACCTGACGCGCGAACGCCTGGAAGATCTTGTCCGATGTTCCGTCCGGCTTATGATAGAAATGCTTCGCAAGAAGGATGTCGTCGGCTTTGCTATATCGCATCTTCTTGTCAGGATGCGCAGGCAGCGGTTCGTCTGTCTCGGAACGCTCCATCTCATGCTTGTGTCGACGCCAGAACTTCATCCAAGAGGCTCGAGAGTGGTGTGGAGCCTGGAACACACAAAGAAGAGCGAGGAAAAAATCAGTCCCGACAGGGAAGAAGATATTATTTCGAATACCGACCTTCGCGGCGACATCCTTCCAAAATGCAACCATGTCCAGCGTACCCTGACTCTTTCTGTAATTCATAAACCTGATTAAGAACGTGACGTCCTCTTGCGTGAACGCAACACCCTTGCCAGTCGTACTTCTGTACAATGCTCGTGGCGGTGTCGGAGAGCGATTCCGCATTGGCGCTGCGGCAGCTGCTGCCATGGCAGAGTTCATATCTAGGCGAGAGACGTTGGGCGTAGGATCCATCCGCGACGAGGGGCCTTCCATGTCGAGGTTGAGGTCGTCCGCAAGTCCAGGCGACTCTGAGCGGTCATTGTTCATCGTATATCCACCCAGTCGGATTTGGTGCTTATTACAATACCGCCGCCACGAGTAGAACGTGTGGTGCGGCGCCTTGACTGCCACTCTCTCGCAGATCTCTCGCAGGCTGAGGACCAGACATTGGTCTTGGCAATAATCGATGTACTTCTTGAGATAAACAACATCATCCGCTGTAAAGAGGTTTCCACCATACGTGCTCTTGATGACACGACTAGGTGGCGTCGGAGACCGAGCAGGAGGGTTGCGGTTCACCACCAAAGAGGCCGCTGGGGCGGCAGGAATGGGCTATTCGTAGTGTGAGTATCTTTCAGATCGCAAGTGATATTCACTGACCTGAGTTCTTGTCCGTTTGCGACCACGAGTCCTCTCCGCGGGATCTGCACCGTCCGCTGCACCCGAAGGGCCTGCAATTGGTCCTGGAGGAAGCTGCCCTGAAACAGAGTTGGAGCCAGACGACTGCTCTGGGTCTTCCATATAAGGTTGCTGACCGTATCCCTGCTCGTACTGAAAAGAGAGAAAAAGTCAGAATTACAGCCAAAGGCTATAAAGATGACAACACACTGCTGGATCATAGTATGGGCCGGGAGTAGGAACCCAGTTGGTCTGGTCCTCCCTGTACCTGTACTCGTACGCAGCAGGCTGCGCGGCCATCTCGTCGGGTGTGTTATATCCATCCCACGCATCGTCGCGGTAAGACTGCGGATGAGGTTGAGGAGGTGGAGGCGGCGGTCGATTGAGATCCTGCGGATGTCCGGTACCAGGTGGTGGTGGCGCATGAAGGTGGGTCTGACCAGGCGCGATCGTTACTTGCCATTGTTGTTGAGCACCTGCCATCTCACGCGATGGAGGCCCAGGCTGCGGTTGCATTGGCGGCGGCACGTATACTTGGAATGGGTATGCGTGGAGACCTTGAACCGGTGGCATCCCAGGGTTCATTGGGTGTTGAGGCATAGAAGCAGGAGGCGGCGGAGGCGGCGGGGGATTTGCTGGTTCCTCTGGTTCTCGAGGAGTCTGATATACACTGTTTGAAGCACTTGTCAGCAAGGAATGGAGAGTTTGCGAGGCAATGACCGACGTTTCCGTTCCCGTTACTTTGCATCCCGCCCAATTGGTGTGAAAATTGTGTAGTTGATTAGCCTTCACGCATTCGTGGACCCAACGCGCATCAAGAATAATTTTCCCTTTCTTTCCAGCATATTGTCTCCACAAGTTTTGACCCGAAGGTTTGTGTGGGTCGACTTCGAAACAGAAAAAAGAGGGAGTAAGAAATTATTGCTATCAAAAGACGAGGCTTTTGCGGTACACAAGCAGTGAAATGCACGTACCCAGGATGTATGGAACGCCGCTATACCCTGGTGAAATGGTGCCCCCATGTTTCTGACAACAAATAGAGCAATCAGCATATATCCCGACAGGAGGAGAAGCAGTGAAGAACAAAAAGAGAATCAGCATAGCCTTTATCTGAGGATCAGAGCCATTCTTGCAGACACACAAACGGTACATGACAAAAATCTCAAGGGAAAAGCATTCGAAGATGTTGGACATCCGAGATTATGGATCTTCCAGGAAGGGTATGGACGAAAGCATCTCTCGAGGAGAAACGAAGAGACACCGCAGGACCATTTTCCTATGAACGAAGTGTCGCTTCGCTCACTTCTTTGCCATGCCGCGACAAGAAGTCAGAACAGCACGGAGGACACAATATGAAAAGTTCCTTCCACCGAAGAAGTAGGGAGAAATGAGAAAAGCCCATCCATCGCGAATGAAGAAAAGTAGAAGTCATACAGTACAAAAAAAGGTGCCCAAATGGTGTATAAGAGAGCTCTGTAAGGACTGGAGCTAGAGGGTGCTCTAGCTCGATTCGTGACCACTCCGAAATGGGTCACCTGAGACCACGGAGCTTTCGTTACAGCTACACAAGCGCCTCGCTTTACAGCAATTACGAGACGTCCCAATAACACAGCACACAGTGCCCATGGTGGAACGCAGCACGCGGCACAGATCCAGGCAGGAACTGCCGATGAGTGCTTGTCCACAAGGCAACGCCAGGTTGGCATGACGCGAGTGGCGGAGGAGCACATCATAGTCCCAGATGAGATACTCGTTGTCTGCTAGATGTTGTGTAGGCCGCCAAAGGAACGCGGTCACCTTCGTTAAAGAATGCCGGCAGAGTCGGAAAGTTGGTCTGCTTGACGAGTGCCACAGATTGCGCTGAGCGCTCCAAGTCAAGGAAAGGTGCGCAACATGAAAGAATGGTATGCTCCGACGCCTCCGATGACTGCGCAGTACGCGATCGGTAGAAGATGAAAGGGGGACTTACAATTATAAGCTGCGAAATGAGCTCCTTGTCCTCCACGTCCTTCTCGATGTACACGGCGAGTGCAGTACCGAGCATGGGGTCAACGAAGAGCTCGGTGTTGATGTTGGGGTCATCGTTGTGGAGGTCATGGCTGGTCGGCGGTGCTGGTGGCGGTTGAGCTGCACGGCGGTTGGAAGAACGAGCTGGTGCCATGGGTCTTGCCCCAGACTGGTTTATTGGGGGGAGGTGGTTGGAGTCCTGGTGCCACCAGAGAAACGCTGCTTATGTCATCGCTTCATATTCACACGCTCGGTCCGTCCAATCGTCTTCTGTTTGTTCCACATCTTGAACGTCCTTCCTTCCTCCTACGAAATATCTTAATAAAAGAAAGTCGCATGACCTCCCATTTTGTTCATAATATGACGGGATTCAGCAAGCCACGACTGCTGGAAATCACGACACTGCTGGATGTGGAGAAGCGGAACGCCGTCTACTTGCACCGTTCGGACCTTCAACAAATCCACGCTTTCTCTCTTTTCGTTTTCTGTCTACTACCCACGTCTGGAAAGCCTCTGACTTTCTGCTGGAGAACAGCTTGCCTCCATAATGATGGGCAACGTCCTGCTGAAGCATTCCGTCCTTTGCGAATGTACATCACGAGGCCAACCCCTCTCCTATTTCTCCTGGTTCAAGCGGAGGCATACATCGCCCACTACGGAGGTGTAGGTCTCGGGGATCGAACCGATGACTTAGAGCGTCGACTTTGTGGGATTTCACACGATAAAGCAGCTATCAGCGCGATTGAACCACTAGGCCAAAAGGTGTACACCTAGTTTTTCGCTTTTTGTCTTTTGTCACTCCCAATTCGACAACCAAGGATTCCATGACATATGTATTAGCTAGCGTCATTTGGACCCCGATCCAACTGGTATTGAGGGGGGTTATCGCCTCACAACGGGGAGGGGCTTGCTTCCTTCCCACGCTGTGACAGGGACAGCTGGTCGCGCTGATCGCCAGTCTGCCGACGTACTGCCGCTTTACGGACTTATCGTGACCTAGACTGCGCGTAGCCATCACCCACCTTTGGACTCAGTCGGCAGTCTCCGAAGATCGTACCGAAAGCAGTACACAAAGTAATTGGACAGACGCCTGTCCACTGGATACCTAACTTGGTAAAGCAGGGTATATCTCTCAGCGAGTGAAAATCTTGTCTCCACATGCCACCGCTTGCAATCGCCACGATGCTCTCGATAACGTGTCTTCAAGAGGTGATGCAGGGTTTTGCTCGTTGATCGTTCTATTCTTTATCCTGCTCTATCGGGCTTCCCCGCTTTCTTGATCGAGCAACTTTGGAAATTCACTATTTCAAAATACCCCGCATTTGCCCCCTATATCAGATCTATGATATGACGAATGAGCTTTCTCTGTGGAATTTCCCTGTCGGAGGTGAAATTCGCCCGTCGTCGAAATCCTGATAAAGTTGTGGATTGCCGGAGTGTGTGGCCCAACGCAGCGGAACGAATCTTCTAGTGCTTGAGTGCTTGAAGCACGGAAAGTCTCTCGGCGGCTTATCGACAGAAGACAGCCTGTTATTTCAACGAACTTGGACTTTGGACGAAACCTCGTTGTCAGAGAGCCCCTATACCAGTCCTCGATACATGCGTCAACTATGCTCAACTATGCCAGCTACGCTGTACAGCGTTTGGACGGCGCGAGGATTATCCATGCAACTATGGGTGCATTGCCTCTTTTTGGTACACCATGAATCCTCTCAACTTTCCCCAGCTCTTATGTACCCTCTCCCTGTCCGCGTTATTCGTAGAATCAAACCAGCGGAAACGACCTGGCTCGCCTCAAGAACCCCCCATCTCACCAACTCCCCCGTCTTCCCATGCCTTCCCCGCTTCTTCTTCGAGGACTCGCCATTCGGTCGGGCGCGCCTGCCCAGCACGTGCCCAACAATTGCGTCAACCTTCAACTTGTTTATCATCTCCCTTCCACGCTGATGCCGTATGGCTCAGCGTTATTCCAGTCAAGAGTGACGTAGGTATCCCAAGCGACTATCGATAAGCTGCCTGAACATCAGAGATATGCGAAGTAGAGAAGTGCAGATTTATTGATATTATTGCACGCTTGTGTCCATGCTAGTGACTCTGGGCCCGTCTTCAGGAGTGTTTTTGTATAGGTTGGACGGTCGCTGTGACGCAACGCGACACTTCCTGGGAGTTCTCGAGTTCGCGCACGCGGTGTTTTCGCCGCCCAATGCGTCTGGAGAAGCCCGGCCGGGGATGGGGTTCGTTATAGCGAAACCGCCGGCGAGATGCCTACTGTGGTCACGACGGAAGCGCATCAACGTGCGTTCCCTCAAGTCACAGTCCGCCATCGAACGTGCAGTGAATCGCCGTCTCGTCGTCGTTGTACCAGTAACGAGCGAGCCTGGACAGCTTTTGGCGCTTCTGTACTCCTGCCAAGTAACCGCCTCCTCGCAGGAATCACCATGAAGAACCTCCCTTATCCTGAGGTCGGAAAGGAGGGATCGAGAGGAAGTAGGCCTCGAAGCTGTGTATAGGGCTTCTATGATTCATTTATTACTCATATTGCGTAGTCAATGTGACGGGCATCAGGCCTTTCGGGCCGGAGGTACCCCTAGAGCCTGAAGAGGAGATGCGCCACACGAAGTCAGGACGATCGTCGCTTAGGCCGAAAAGGATACTGCATTCTGGCCAGTTAACACTTAATTCAATGAGAATCAATTTAGTTGACTTATCTTACGAAAATAGAACCCATCCCCGAAGTAGCATCATCCTGGCATTATGACCGAATCCGAGGGGGGTTACAAAATTATCCACTTCACTGTGCCCTCCACACCCAAGACTGAGACACATCAGGCGGGACATCATTATGTCCTCGATTAAAGGCCCGTCAAATTCTCAGAACTTGGAGTTCCCATGATTATCGTAAAGCCATCAACGCAATCTCTTAGGGTGCCAACCCCCAAATGAAGACCTAATAATGTCTGACAGCAAATTCATGCGGCATTCCGTACTGGCTGATCTCCACACAATATACCCCACCCTTCCCCACAACTGCCGGGCTTCTCACCGAGCTAGAACACCGACCTTACAAGCAACCCTGCCCTTCTCATGCGCCACCATCCTTTCAATATCCCTCTTGAAGAAAGGACTCCCCACGCTGCCGAACGGGTTCCCGACGCAAACGCCTCTGTAGCTCCCTACTTACGGCGATGTATTTATTATCCGCACCTACGTTCTCAATTCCCGGTCAATCGGCTTATCTCCTCTGCGGGGGCTGTAAGACCAAGACAGAAACCAAGATAAAAATCAAAGAGTCGTACGCGGTCATTCCTACACTGGTCAACTTAACACTACAAACCATATGCAATGCGGACCAAAGTAATCCTGCTCTCCAAACGCACCTGTCAATTAAATGGCACAACTCCCAATCTAGAGATGCTCCGGGCTTGGTATGCTATTTTTGCTCGCCGTACAGCGTGCACTGATCATGATCATGTCAAGACGGACCCTTCCATGTCAGACTCTGTCGTCTTCCACCCAACTCTGTCCTCGCGCGGGCTAGATGTCCTTTACATAGATATCCACGCCATTAGAAGGCCCTGTCAGAAAGTCGATCTGTCATTGGTGGACATGATTCGCTTTTACTTGGGATCTTGGACGGCTCTGAGCCGAACCGAGGCTATTTTCGGAGGGGTGAGCTAGTAAGGGGACCGAGAGTATGGAGTGGCTCGGACTGGCGCGCTGCGGGCGATGAGGCGGCTGAAGCTCGGGACCCAGATGTTCATGTACTTTGGAAGGTGCTATAGTGGGAGAAGTAACTTAAAGGGAATGTTCTGCTTCGTTGGGGCGTTCTGGCCGGGGATGGCAGAAGTATGCCATGTCGTAGTCCCGCAGCCTGACGGAGAAACAGTCAACAGAATGACAGTGTTTCCTGGAACATCCTTCCCGACATTGACTCGGACTATGTCAAATTCCAGAAGCGATCCTTTCCTAGAACGTAACTCCCGTTGTCGCTGTAGTCGTGGATGCCATGATGAGTGGCAGTATGGACCCTGATAATCGTCGAATCGAACGTCAACGTCAATTTCTAGTCCAACCTTCAACTCCGCTCATACATGTTTTTTATTCATCCCGAGTCAGTATCCAAGCCTTAACTCAACACACTTGTAGATTGATACCTCCTCAGCGAACTAGATAGTGCATGTCGCGAATCGCATTCTACTCGGATCGACAGCCCATGTCTGTTGTCCCCCTCTCCTTCTCGACCAACAAATTACAATCAGTTATCACTAGTAGACGTACACGTCTGTTTTCAACAGCGATCCATACTTCTGGCGGTCATGATCGCATATGCGCGTGCGTTCAGCATACGAGCTGTCCCCGGGCGCTTCCATGCTGGTCCGTCCAAGCGCCTAATTTAAATCAAACGCGCGATCGGCAGGTTCGTCTCGATTCGACTCGCTCAGACCAATCATATCACAAAACCACGATATCCCGGTTTTCCACCAGACGAGAGGAAGTCATTTAATTAACGCATACGCATCCCTGCCCGCTGTGCGTCTCCGGTCCATACCGCATGCCGCGCGAGGCCTTCCTCCGACGTCGACGCACCGTCGGAGCTCCCAAGTGCTTCTCTGTCGGTTTGGTCATCCCAAATAGTGCTTCCAAACCACCTATCACCCCTGCCTAGCCTTATCCTCAAACGCTCAAACACGAAGCAACCAGTCGGCTTCCGGAAAAGGATGTCCTAAGATGCCTGGCCGTGCGTCATGGGCACGCTGAATCAATTAGTGCGTGCCCCGGGATGATCAAAGGACTGGACCGTATACTCTATCTATTGAATCTACTCTATAGAGTAGAGTGTAGGGATCAAGGCAAAGGGGCTCCTCGAGTCCGATCCGTCACTCGCCATGATATCCCGTCGGATCGAAGTCAAAACGTGTCGGAAGTGCCGCTTGATACGACTTGCGTTCAATTTGGGAGTAGAGGTCCTAGAGGTCCATTCGTTTGAACTCGCGTTAGATGGGCTTGGTCCCTTCAAAGTGGAGCTCGTTGATTTATTGACCGTATTGAAGGCTCGAAAGAGGACGTCCAAACTCGAAGGAGATGGCGGAGTGATATAGTAAGAGTACCAAACATAGCTCCTTGCCCTCATCATATTTCGGTGCGAGTTAGATGCCAGACAGACACCTATCATGATGATAATGTAAGTGGGATGTATACGGGACAATAGAGGTCCACTAGATTACCGACCGGCGACGGTCTCAGAGCGCAGAGCGCGTGGCTAGACGGCTTTCTAACAGTTCTGAATCCGCCTTTGCGGCGCACGCTTGTGTAGCGCTTAACGCCGGAAACGCCGTGAAACGCTCTCCAAGCACGCTGCGGCGCGATTGCGATTGCGATCGAGCGGAAACGTAGCACGCGCGCGATGTATTGTAAATAATAGCCGCACTCAGCCCGCGAAACTGCAGTCCTCCATATATACACGGCGAACGCTTCAGCTTTCGGAGCTCGGGCAATCCGACTGAAGCAATTAATTGAAGGAAGGAGCACAAATTACTCAGCGGTGGGCTCGTTCATTGAGCTCTCTTTGTTCCTTGTTCAACGAGCACGAACGGCCGTGTGAGAGTGGTGCGAACGCGCGTGCGCCGCACGCCCACGACACCCGATGGTCAAGGCTGTGCAGGCGGAACACGGAGCGATCGAGCCTCGCGCGCTCGAGAGTCGAGATGAATCCTTTCCCCCGTTCGCCGTCTCGCCCAAACGCCACGATGCCCCGACTTGCTCGAATTTTCTTTTCATTTACTTCCGAGCTCGAGTCTCATTTCCTCCCGGTGTTCCGATGCGCGTGCTACGAGGCCGTACTGGTACCTTGCTGACAGATGAGCGCTGAGCACTGAATGGCGGATAATTGCAAGCGCCCACCAAGGGCGTCGGACCGACTCTTCGAGCTTCAGGTTCAATTGAGCGGCGCCTCGATGTGGGCGATGCAGGGGACGTAAGTGCTCTTTATACTATACTTATTACCTTTGTGTAGAGTAATCATACACTGCATAGTGAGCTTTGTCGGACCGGAGAGCGCTCAAACGACCGATGGGCGCTCAACGCAGCGTATGTATACTCTATACTCGAGTGAGCAGAGCGGGGATTTCCATCGCTCTCGCCGACTCGCGATCGGACGTTGCGGTCTTCGTGCCGACGAGCACCGAGCGCCGTGTGGCGCATCACTGACGTCCCTGCCCTGCGCGTTAAGTAAGTAGATATCTTTCTCCTTCAATCCTAGTACGTATACGCCCTCCAATTGTAATGGCAAAGGCACTCCAGGGTGGCGCTAGCGCTAAATAGTGCAGGTTCACCCTGTTATCTGATATCTCACTTGCATCTTCCCCATATCTTCCCCACACTCCCCATCAACCTCCCGAGCCTCCGGTGCACAGCGCCCAGCAGAGATAAAAGGAAAGATAAAAGAAATGATGAAAGATAATGCTCCAAGCAAGTGATTATAAATGAGATCGATAGCGTACTCTAGTAACGTCCACCAGACCTCTGAGCTCTCAGCTGGCCAAGCTTATCATCTGGTAGCATCTTCGAATTTATCGCTTAAATTGAATGGCTATCGAAATCATCGATTGCGCGATGTTATGTATGTAGGTACTGATAGATCCCGTACTACGTCGACCGCTGAATGGCGTGCGCGCTCGCCCGTCCGTTTGCTAGACTGTCTGGTATAGGTACCAGTGATCCCAATTTTCTGGAACCAAACGAATTCGAAAAACGATATAGAAAATAATGACAGAAATTCACGCAAAACCAGCGATCGAGGGGTCCTACATAAAAGTTGCCAAAAAGCATCCGCTGGGACTCGCGTCGCTCAGAGTCATCATACATACCGACTGACCATGGGGTGCACGCCGAGGCCTCAGGCCGGCCACAAGCACCTTTTCGAAGCTCGTCGTTGGGTCTTCGAAAATTGTTCAAATTGCGATTGCGATTGGCAAGGAGAAGGAGTTGGAATTTCATATCGTATCAGTGATAGTGCGCTCGCGATCGATATCGAAGGCCTTCGAAATTCGTTGCGCAAATGCGAGCGATAAGTACGGTGTATATGATATATGATCATACGTACATACTTATCGCCAGGATACGGGATATATACGCGCTTGGGAGGGAGACGATACCGACCGACCGCCATCTTTAAAATACAGAAAGAAGGCCTTCGATTTCGATCCGATAAATTCTAGGTGTTAAGTTCTGGGAATTTCTGGGAATTTCTGGGACTTTCGAACCCCTCCCTGCGAGAACGGATCGTGTGTCTGTGGAGCGTTCTGAATCCTGGAAAACGAATGGAGGGTGGAAGGAAGGAAAAGAAAGGAACCCTCTGAGAAAAAACAGTCCAGTTCGTTCGAGCGTATTCCAACCTCTTACATACCGACACCCGAACGGCATCTGAGCCCGTGTGCACACTGCCAACCACCAATGACCAGTGGGAGTAACAACGACTATGACCCACCCCATGGTCGGTATGATGAGCGACGCCTCTTGCGCAGAGTCCCAGCGGATGCTTTTTGACAGTTTTAGGACCCTGAAGCCCCCTCGCTGGTTTTGCGTGATTTTCGCGAGGTTTCGCGAGGTTTCTGGTATTTTCTATATGTTTTTCGTTTGGTTACAGTGCGTGGCGCACGCCATTCAGCGGTCGACGTACGGGATCTACTCTATCAGTACCTAGTACATAACCATTGCGCAATCGATGATTTCGATAACCGTTCTTCTCAATTCGATTCAATGGAAAATAAGCGATACATTCGGAGGTGCTACATACCAGATGCTAAGGTTGGCTAGCTGAGAGGTCTGGTGGGCGCGTACGTATCGATCTCATTTACTTGCTTAGAGTATTATCTTTTATCTTTTCTTTTATGTTTCCTTTTTCTCGGCACTGCGGTTAATGCCAGATGGATAGCGTGGGGAAGATACCGGGACGGAACCTGCGATTTCAAGTTACTCTATTCAATTTTTTGTGGAAGAGAAATCGAGAAAGAGGGAACGATATTCCAGTTCGTGCGAGCATATTCTGAATCCGTCGTACTCTTACCGGCACCCTAGGCTTCCCCGCTCGCCGGTGTCGGCATCTGAGTCCGTGAGCACGCCCGGCGCCGACCAGACCAGTGCCAATGGTGTCAGTGACCCACCTTAGGCTGTACCCATTTTGAGATGATCGACGTACTGCGAAGGATCGACGCCAACGTCCAGTCCGCAAGAACTCCGTTGATTCGACGGGTTGAGTTGAGGGTGATTCGATGGGTCGAGGATGATTCGATGGGTTGAAGGTGATGTCGATCGAAGTACTAGCAGCAGCGCGTTGCGTAACAGCGTTCGCGACTCAGCGCCGATCGGATTCGATGCGCACTGGTTGACGATCTTTTGACGAGGAAGGCGAAGGCGAAGCCTCGGCTGCGAACATATGTATCGAACATTGACGCAGACGACTGGCGGTGGTACTGGTTGCTGGCTGGCTCGGACCGCGGTCAGATGGCCTAGTTCAACGAAATCGAAGTACCGCTGCTAGCTGTGATTGGGTATGCGATGGGATGCGATGGGAGGTCCGCATCTGCACAGTGCTGTGCAGACTCTTCACACCATCGTCAAGCTGTTGATAGGACAGGGCAAGACACCTCCGGGACAGGGCAACGGAAGACGCTGAAATTGAATGACGTCGTAAAGGTCGCCCTTCGGAGCACACGCACAAGCACAAGAGAACCAGTACGAGAGAACGTTAACGAGGAACTCTACAGGCCGGCCGTGCCGGCGTTCGCTGGATGAATGGCGAGGGTTGGGCAGGTGCGCTTACGGCTGGATTTAATAGCTCGGCGTTGGAGGATGCATACTCGTAACGAACGAGTCAGGACGTTGAGGAATATAAAGGCCGATCGCGAGTACAGTAGCTGGGTAGTTGGGGAGGCTGGGGAAGTAGTACTAGTACCGGCTCGGAGTCAGAGGAGGGCCTTCGCTCTTCGCGCATCGTATTCGGCGTTCTTCCTAGGTTCTTCCTCGACAAGTGGACGTACGACCGAGGGCTGGGAAGCTTTTTCGGGTTCACGCGAGGGTGCCGTGGGACAGCCCACGGCTCAGCAGAGCCCAACGGAGCTGGGAAAGGGAGACGCGGGCGATCCGTTAGCAACGTCGACTGGGGAGTGGGGTGGGGGGTTTGTTCCCAGACTGGGTGGACTGTGTGAAGGAGGGATGGGGGATGGAAACGGCCTCGGGCACGAGGCGGAAGCTTGTTGGTCGCGGTCTCAGGAACCTGAGTTAAAGTGAGTATGTAAGTCAGTACGTGAGGGGGTGAGGTGAAGGAGACAACGGAAATAGCAGCGGGGCGCGTTGTCGTTCAAAGTTCACGCAGAGTCGGCTTCGGCAAGGGAAGGGAACTCGTATATTTCGCGCCGGGGCCGCTATGCGCGAATCGCCAAAAACATACGTGGAAAAGAAAAAAAAAACACAAATGATCAGAAGTCGGAGAAGGGGACATGATGGACAAGGTGGACAGGGTCTCGTTTGGTGGGAGGGTACAGACACCGTGTGCCCAAAATAAAGATAGAATATAAGAAGACATCTCAGTTGTGCGATCTCACAGTGCGAATCTTGGAAGTTTGTGATGGTGATCGGTGAGCCGAGAGGGGCAATGGGATTGGATTTGGGTTTAATAGCCTGGATGGGCTGGGGAAGGCTGATGAATGAATGGAGAGGGCGCGCTGTGGGTGGTGAATGGGCCCCCGGTGTGTGTTGGGAGGGGATGGGCGGGCAAGGGACGAGCATAGTCGGGGGATTTGTTTGGCGGACCGGACTTTAGCGAGCGCACACGAGGGTCCCAGATCTGCCGGGATGTCGGGTTTCAGGATGACGAGGCAGACTGAGGAACAGTGGTCAGTAGTCAGTAAAGAGAGGGACACTAGAAAGGGTTAATAGTGACTACTCTTACAATGCGAATAAAAGGACTCGGTTGATCAGGGGCGTGTTGTTTTGATCTGGCAGTCGGAGTTTGAAGCTGAGGGCCGCCAAGTTGGATGGTCGTCTGCTCTCCACTGCACTGTCCTCGCATCTTCCCTTCCTCCACTCCCCCCGCCCGCGAACACCATGGCCTCCGTGGCCGCACGCAAAAAGTCCATCGTATCCACAACCGGCCTCCACATCGACACAAACGCCAACAACACCCTCCTCAACAAGGCCGCGTCCCAGTCCACCTCCCTCTACCAGCAGTGCTCGTCCCTCAGGGCCCGCCTCCTCCGCATCCGCGGCTTCGCACACTACTTCTCCGTATCCTCCGCACCCGACGCCCGCCAGTCCACCGACCCCGTCACCCAGCTGTGGGACCTCTTCTCCACAGGCACCCCCCTCTGCTACATCTTCGATCAGCTCCCCGAGGACGCGGGATTCAACAAAATAAACTGCTCCTCCTTCAAGCCCGACCAGTTCGAGGCAAACCCAGATCGTGCAAAGAAGCATGCCATCGCCCTCTTCGCCATGCAGATCCGCGCAGAGAAGGTCACACAGAACATCCCCGGCTGCGAGTCCTTCACCGTCACCGACCTCTGGGATCGTAACTCGACCGACGGATTGGTCAAGGTACGTGTGCCACTCTTCTCACTTAGGTCGATATCGACCCGATTACAGGTTATCAATACCGTCACCGCCATCGTCGACCACCTGCCTACCGACGCCTTCGAGGACGAAGAGCCGTCCCCCCGCACTCTCTCCCAAAACCCCTCATTCGACTCACTCACCGACACACTCGTAACGCAACCCGCCAATGCCCAGGAGACGGCGCGGAACAACATCATCAAGGAGATGGTGGAGACCGAGCGCAAATACGTGCAGGATCTCGAGATTATGCAGGTGCGCATCCCTCCCACTCATTCACCCCCATCCCCGCCAATCCCCCACCCTCCAGAAATACTCGACCGCCCTATCACAGGCCAACCTTATGGATCAGGACACGATCCACCTCCTCTTCCCCGGCCTCAACAAACTCCTCAACTTCCAACGCAAGTTCCTAATCCGTCTCGAGAGCACAGCAGAGTTGCCGTGGCAAGAACAACGATGGGGACAACACTTCCTCGAAAGCGTGAGTCCCTCCGGCTGCCCATGTACTCGTTCTGGTCTTCCCATTGTCCATTTGCTAACGCCACGCGCCCTTCATTTCCTGATTCGCCATTATAGGAAGACGAGTTCATTGTCTACGAGCCCTACTGTGCTAATTATACGAACGCGACGGAACTCATGCTCGCCAACGAGCAAAACCTTGTAGTAAGTCCCCCTCCTCATTCCGTCCCAGAAACGGCCTCTGTGGTTCGTTTCACACCGACTGCCACAGCCATCTCCCTGACAACTCTGGCTTGGGAAACTCCGGTGCTGACCAAATATTTGCGCACAGCCACTGAACCACTTGATCAACGTCAAGGGCGAGCTGCCCGGTTTGCTCATCAAACCGATCCAGCGCATCTGCAAGTACCCGCTGCTCCTTGACGTACGTTCGATTCCGTCACTCCCTGACACACAGCACGCTCACCTCCGCTCTAGTCTCTCATCAAAGCCTGCTCGCCAGCAACGTACCCTCATCTCGACGAACTCAAACAGGGATCAGATGCCGCAAAGCGTATCACCGATAAGATCAACGAGGCACAACGGCGCGCCGAAAACGAGCAGACCGTCAAGTCCCTCCATTCCAGAATAGACGATTGGAAGGGGCACCATTTGGAGAACTTTGGCGAGCTCCTCCTCGACGACATCTTCGTGGTGACCAAGTCCGACATCGATCGGGAGTACCACGTCTTCCTCTTTGAGAAAATCATCCTCTGCTGCAAGGAGGCGATTGCTCAGCCGGCCAAGGGTGCGAAGGGCGTGGCGAAGAACGGTTCGATCCTGAAGAAGCAGCTTGCTCCTCCGCCTCTTGCGCTCCCCGGTGGTGTTGGTACACCGCAGAAGAACACGCCTTTCTGCTCAAAGGCCGCGACCGAATCTTCCTCAGAACGTACCAGCCCCCCCACACCAACCAACAGTCAGTTCCCGCCGAGGCTCCCCAGTGAGTTCTTTGTTTCGTGTTTTTCTGGCTGAAGTGAACAATGATGTCTGCTTCTAGCGATTGGTATCCCCACGCATTATCCTCTAGCCGTATGGTGGAAGGGCGATGACGATCTCGAATTCTTCACACTGCGCTGCCGACGCGAGGACCAGATGCGCCAGTGGGAAGCGACCATCAACCGCCTCATCAAGGAAGCAGCCCAGCGAAGAGCGTCGGAGCGCACCGGCGGCATGGCGCGCATCATCGCCAACAGCACGAACCCGGCCCCGCAAGCGCGCATCATCAACAGCCTGTCCTCGCATTACTCCGCAGGCGCCTCCATGTCTTCCTATTCCCACTCATCGCAGTCGTCCACGAGCAACGCCGCTGCGATCCGCCGGCATCCGAGCCAGTACAACACCCACGACGACTACATCGGCGGCAGCAGCAGCGGCGCGTACAGCGCCGGCCCTCACGGGTACCCGCCGCACGACGGCTTCGACGTCGATCCGGACGACGAGGACCTGGAGGACTACCCCCCGGCGTCGCAGTACGCGTCGTCGGGACGGGGCACGCCGATCTCGCGCCGGACGCCGAACTCGCTCAGCATGCCGCCCGAGCGCGAGCCGGCGGTGGGCGTGGGCGGGTACGAGCGCCCGCGCGCGCAGACGGAGAGCACGGACGGGCCGGTCATGGCGCAGTGGCGCTCGACGAACGGCGGGCTTCCGCCGATGCCCCCCTCGGGCTCGATGCAGTCGCCCAGCGGCGTCCTCCGCCCCATCACCCCGCGCCTGAACTCGAATATGAGTGCGAGCAGCTATGCATCGGACGCGAGCTTTGGGAATGGGGTGCTCCCGCCCAAGTCAGGCCGCCCGCCGTTGCGCAGCCAATTCAGCTCGACGAGGTTGAGGAGCGGGTATGACAGCCCGAGCAGCGGGGTGGGGCCGTCGGCGGCGGGGGACGGGTATAGGAATGGGAGGTCGGCGACCCCAACGCTGAATGCGAATAATAGCAGCACGGGGAGCAGCAGCAGTAATAATGGTGCGACGCTGACGGCGCCACCGCCGATGAACCGGTCGAGGAGCGCGAGCCAGCCGAGCGCGTATGTGCCCCCGACGAAGATGGCCCCGCCGCCGCCGCTCCCGAACCCGGCGCACCAGCACTGGAACCGCGAGAGGGAGCACCGCCAGCCGAATGGGGTGCCGGTAGGGGTTGGGGCGGGGGTTGGGGCGAACGGGAAGCGCGGGAGCGGGTCGAGCCAGTCGACGGGCGAGAGCTCGGACTACTCGCCCAACAGCTCCTCGCCGATCACGCCGTTCGGGTCGAGCGAGTCGTCCCTCGGCGGTGTCGGCGTCGGCATGGGGGCCATCCGCCACTCGCGTTCGCGGGACTTTGACGGTGTCGTCAACGGGCACGTCAACGGGCACCAACACCAGCAGAACCAGCACCACCCGCCGTCGCCCCCGGTCAAGGTGAAGGTGCACTTCCACGAAGACATCTTCGTGATCCAGGTGCCGCGGTCGACGGAGTATGGGGACTTGGTGGAGAAGGTGGGACGGAAGATCCGGCTGTGTGGGCCGAGGAGGGACGATGGGCCTCTGCGTGTGAAGTACCGCGATGAGGATGGGGACATGATCTCGCTGGGATCGACGGAGGACGTGCAGATGGCGTTTGAGCAGTACAGACCGGGAGGACAGGTCACTCTGTTCGTCACATGAGGTGTCCCTTCGCGTTCATCCTGCTGTTCGTCTTCGTTCGCTCTTTTTGTTCGTTCGTCACTTTCGTTCCCATCTCAGCAACTGTCTCTCGCATTCTTTTTCGTCATTCATCGCAACAACAACAACAACAATATGCATTTTACTCATCTTTCAACAATTATCAATCACACACCCATCCATTTCTATGTATGCCCCTCTCTCGACTACGCCCCACGTCATTCGTCAAAAGTCGGTTCGCCACCCACCGCCCGCCTACAGTATCTCTCCGCATCTCAGCCACGTGCAGTGGTTCCGGATCCTCACTCCTACATTCGTTCCATTATATTGCCCTGGCTCCTATGTACTACTGGCCTTGCCCCCAAATTGACTCTCTCCTCCTATAAACCCTTCGTTCTCTTCAATATCTTTCCGACCCTTCGACGTTTTACCTAGTCAGCCGTCGCTCCTTTTATTGAAGAGGCCTTATAATCGCACACATACAACACCGCTCCTTACGCGTTATTTCCTCCTCTCTCAATCTCTCCTCCTATGAATGACCTCACCATATATATATTCCCTTTTCCTCTCTTTTTCTCTCTCTGTCTCTCGTGTCTCGCTACGTACCTATCTAACTGTTATTTTTTTTTTGTTTCTCTCCTTGGATCATTTGCCCTGGCAAGGCCGTACTGTGTGTTCATGGAGGAATCACTGTTTTTGTGTAACATCAATAGAGGAATGCTACAGTTTCGAAAACTCTCCATTTCTGACCCAGCTCGTTCTCGTTGCAAACTGGAATGCAGGGGCAGCAGGGGTTGCTGAGTTGCCTCCGCCAAACCTTTTTTGTACTTTGCGGATGGCGACGATCGCCCAGGTGATCATCTCGCGTCAAGCACCAAGAACACGAGTGTACTTATAAGTAAATCTCAAAAACACTTGATTCAAGGAGCTTCGAAGGGACACCTATTTATTCGATATATCACCATCAGAGATGGAGGGATATTTGGGGTTCTATATACTCTACGTAAACTGATTCTCCACGCTTCAGGCTTCCATGAACTCCAAAGGATCACTACTAGGACTGGGTGAAGCCTACAATGCCCGTAAAATTGTTGATAGGACCTTTAGGGAAAGTCAGACAAAGTTTTCATCTACTAAAATAGATGGGAATTGCAATTTTTACCTTTGGTGCCTCCGGAAACCTCGAGGAGAGTCCAATTCCAGGAGCCTTCGGAGAGATATGAATAGGAGGAAAACGAATAAATAGGACCAGGTACCGACCTGCGCAGGAGTCCAGGCCGCAGTTTACCGCGATCTGCTCAGCGTCATCGTTGACAGTAATTGAGGTCAATGGAGGAACGAAGTTGACGCCCTGGAGACCAACACGGAAGGTTTGAAATAAGAAAACGAACTAGCTCTGACTACTATATTTATCGCGCACCGAGATTATCACCCCGTTTCCGGGAACTGAAAGTGTATGTGGATAGCTCTTGGTTCGAGAATCAGCGACTGATTCTGACGACTGGTATCATGGAGCTAAAGTCACCTACCTGATCGATGAGGACGCCAAATTGACGCATGCCAGTGGCGGTGTTGCCCTATTTGATTCCGCGTGTATGAGTTGAATGCGAGGCGAACGGGAAATACTGTCCACGCACCGAGTACGTTATGTTGCCGACCGTGCTATTCGTCGCGGTGGCATCCGTCTTGATTCTGAAAGCTTGATCACTATTTTCCGGAGGACATTTGTTCATCAGACGCAGCCCTGGAGTTCAATGAACTTCCGTTACTCACTTGTCGATGATGGTGTTTCCCGAAATCACGATGTTAGAGACAGTGACATTGGAGGCGATGGATCCCTTGAGTTAAGTCAGAGCAGGTACTGCGATGGTGGCGCCTGGTACGAACAACTGAAATTCCGTGTCCGTTGATGCACGTATTGTTCGTGAAGACGATGTTGGATCCTGTGTTAATGGCGAGGCAGTCGTCCTAATGAGCACATATCAGTAATTACGATGCGACGGCCAGCCTGGGTAGCACCAGCCTGATTGTGGACGTAGCTACGAGAAACGGGGCAAAAGGAATCAGCCGCAGTGGGTCTCGGAGTGATGGACCGCGGACCCACCTGTTTTCAATGACCAAATTCGTCGTACTACAGTCAAAGCCGTCGGTGTTGTGCCCTGCAGAAATGATCAACCGAACGTCCAGCTAATCGACCGGGAAAGCCGCACCAGCCGGGAGGCCATTGCTTTGGTTGTTGGGCACATCGCCTTGGACTATGACAGGCGTCTATTTAGCACTTGAGCGGAGTGCCATTCCGCACGACGCACCGTTGTCGACAGTGAGGTTGGTCATTAACAATGGCGCAGGATTGGATACGGAATAAACGCGTGCGGGTGAATTGAGGACGGTGACGTTCTGCCAGAGCCTCGTCAGGGAGAGGCGGGTCCTCGCCAAGAAGTCGGACATACATACCGCGTACGTGCCAGCCATCTTGATCCTGGAGAAAACGGTCAGCCGTGCAAGAAGAGGGTAAATTTCCGCCTACTTCATCATCGGAGATGGCTTTTGTATCCCGCCATTCTGTCCTAGGCCATCCTGTTCGACAACAGTCAGAGTATTCAAAACAAGAGGCTATTGGATTGATACCCAGTAGAACGGACCTCCGCCGTCAAACAAGTATCCGTTTCCGTTGACTGGCGGTTAACTTGTTGAGAAAACTCACGCAGTGGAGAGAGAGGCTGTTCAGCTACTTACAGATGATCGATTTCCCACTGACAATTGAATTCATTAGCGAGGGGAGCAGGAGAGGGGAAGAGATGCCGCGGCGCAGTACCTAACGGTAAAAAGCGGGCCGGCCCAACTCAAGTTTCCAAAGTAAATGTCTCCGTCTAAGCGAGAAAGTAATGAGCACCGCAACGGGCGAGGAGGAAGACGACGTACACATTGTGACGGTTGTTCCGGTGAGAAGGTCCAGAGTCAGAGCTTGTCCTCCGGGAACGGTGAAGCTATTAAGGTTTACAGTCGTGCACTGGACGGCAGTAGCAACATCTAGACACAGAGGGAGTATGAGGGTCTGCAGAAGGATTGGGAATAGTATTACCTTTCTTACCATCAAGTGAGCTGATGGTGCCCACACAGTCGCTAGCCGCGGCGAAGACGAGCGTCTTGATACCGATGGTGGTCGCAACACCAGAAAATATGCGCATGTTTGGAGGCAAATGTAGTTTTGAGGGGGTAGAGGAGCTTGCTCAACTGAGAGGTTTAAAAGGCTTGACAGTCCGTCCATGGATATACGCTCGGGCCTGGAGGACCGCTCTCCAGCTGCGGCAAGAGAAAATAGCCAAAGTGCTTCCTCGGTCTGACGGACACCCGGAAGTCATTCTCCTTTGCCAGAATTCATTCCAGCGTTATATTTAGTCTTCTGAGAAGAAATGTGCTTGAAGATTGAAGACTCTGACTTCGGTAAGTCTCGCCATTGTCATCTTTTCAGTTACACGTATGGCCAGTATCCACAGGTGCACCGAGCGGCGCTGAGAGAGGATGAGCACTTTTTAGCTTTTGCACCCGGACAGAAAAGAAATCGAGTGGCAGGTCAACCGCAGGTAGTCAATGAAAGGCGTGCGAGCACTAGAATTCGCGGCTGAGAAGTTGTCGTCATCTTTTGGAGCTCAGTGTGGGCCGCAGTGCATTTCCGGTATGGAGGATCAGGCACTGCGAGAGCAGCTAAAACAAGCACCCATCGTTAAACCGAGGCGAACAGCGAGTTGGTCTTCACAAGAGACTGGAAGGTGTTTCAAGTTGGAAGAAAACTGGTTGCGGTGATTTCAAGGAAATTTGTCCGTGGAACAGATCGACGACGTTTGAATGTAACACCGACACACAAGAGAAATGTGAGATCAGAAATTCTTTGTCCGATGGTCTTCAGGCCTCAAGCTCTGAAATTAGGATTAGTTGACTGTCCTCTCCCACTTCTTCACGGAATCGGGTTGTCTAACACAGGCCAGGTGTATAATTATTTTTAAATTGTTGGAATGGTAGCGCAAAGGTGATGATGAAAGTATGGAATACAGATACTATTGGGAGACGAGCCATAGCGGCTTATATAGGTACACGGTAACTGTGGCTATGTAAGAAATAGAATATACGAGAAATATATGGAATAATCAAGTATGAGACGAGACGAGTAGAGAACGTACTCGTGTGATGTGGATTGTCCGAGTACCTACTAGAGTGAACTCCAACATAAATTGCCACACCATCCTATGTAGAGTATTTGGACACGCATTTAATGAAACAACCGCTACGCCCGCTGCTGAAGACTTTGCTTGTAGTCAATCCGTTTCTGCTCAGATATAACCCGACTTCCCCGTTAAATTCGATACACACTCTATGCATCTTCCGAAGCGTCGTCTAGGCGTCCCAGAGGCGTCCGAGGACCTGCAGGAACAAATCAGCCAGTGAAATTCAAACTCGACTTCTCAGGGCAGAACATGGTCCTTTAAAATAGGTTATTCGGCACTGCTTTTGGTATGCCGGGGCTGTGTTCTGAATCAAACTCAGTGAAACGCTTAAATGAATTTATTAAATTATCGGCAAACGCTGCAGAATCCCCTTTCCGCCGCGGAAGGAGAGTCGCAGCTCACGTTTCTCCCTGAGTCAGAGCTCTATTACTTAATAGATTAAGGCTTTGAAAAGCTACCCACTGCATTTCACCTCATAATCTTTTGACGTGTGTCCTATCCAAGAACGGAAAATGTCCGGTGCCATGTTCCACCTTGCATTGCCCGTCCATCCCATTCGTTCGGAAAAATGGTAAAATACCAGGCTTAGACCTACTTTTACGCCGGCTTTTACCTCCCGAAGTTGCGTTGGAGAAAGAGAATGTGGCGCACTTTACAAATTGCCTAAGTTGGTTCCTATTCGATCGGGAACGAGTCACACATCCGCGTCGCGTTATCCGTGACCACAGCCCAACTTTCCACAAACTACCATCGGCCATCGATTTCACTGAAGAAGTCTGTTCTCGTCTCCCGCCTTCGTCGCAAATTGTTGTACGACATCTCTCCGATAACTTGGAAGCCAGAACACCATCAACTTTCATTTACTTTGGCTTTAGCAAGATATCCCATCGTTCTCGGAGGAGATCACGGAAAAGAGGCGTTGGTGACATAGGTACGCATGTATGCCTAGTTTTTTTTTGTCGATTTCTACATGGCTTCGATCTTTCAATCTAGTAATGCTTGCTAATGTTATGCGATGTTGAGAAAGGGGTGCAGGGTACAGCTGTTTCAATGCTTCTTCTCTATGCCTGCTACCCTCCTCCAACGGCCGACACTGCATACAGCAGTCGAAAAGTAGTCCACAGCACACCTAGCGCGAGGCGCCAAGCCCACTGGTTACACCGCCTTGCGGCGAAGTTGGCATCGCGTATCAAAGTCGTTCGACAGCCTTTTTAGGAACCTAAATGAACTAGGGTTCGTTCTAAAATTGCGAACGGCAAGGGTTGTCCTTGACCAACTCCTCTCCCTGCGCATCCTCTTTCACGACATTCTAACGACTGCACGATGCGCGGGGAAGTATGTGTCGGGTTCGCGTCGGTCCTCTCGTACGTTGCGAGTGTTCGTTCGAGTAATTTGTATTGACTACGTTCTAGGTTCGCGTCGATGGTTATGCTCATCTTCGTGCATGTTCGTGGATTCTCGAAGTCGGCTGAACGTGTTCTCAGGGATTCTTTGGAGGCAGATAGGACAGATAAACACGTCTACGGTCCCGCGAAGGCTCTCTATGGTGCGCCGAACCCATTGCTCCCGATCTTCCGCTTCTGAACATTCTACCTGAACACTCTTCAGGCCAAAGTTAACGCATCCGGTTATGGGTACGCACGCACCCTTTCCCTCGACCTCCAACACTCCTGACAATCCGGACCGTCTTTCTTCCAACCCCACAGCGACAGCCTCGCAGTATTCATCCGCCCCGACAACGTAACCGGCCTTTACACCCTAAACGCCTCCGCGCCACTGCAAGAACGCGCCGGCCTGCGTCAAGACTATGAATTCGGGCTCTACTCCTACTGTGCCTTCGTCGACGTGGGCGAGCGGGCAGGCATTTGCAGCAACAAGACGATCGGGACACAGTTCCGGCCGTATGATGCCCTGACAGGCGACATGGCGTTGAATTACTCGATCCTGACCAACAACTTCCTTCCGGCGCTGACGTTCAGTGATGGGAAGTACACGGGTTCGTTGACCAAGGCGGCATATTGGATGTTATTGTTGGGCACGATATGCGCGGCGTTGGCGCTGCTTACGTGCGTTTTCTTCCTTTCTTTCATCCTTCCACTCTCGGCGTTCGCTTGCGTTTCTCTTCGGAGTTCTGTTGCGTTGTCCTTGTCATCTCCCGAGCTGACCCACCTTTCTGATTGCAGAGGCATCGCGAAGAACAACCTAACATTCTTCGTGTCCGCCATATTCTCCATAGTTGGGAGTATCCTGCTTCTCATCGGCGCCAGCATATGGACAATCGTCATCAACAAGTCGGCCTCGATAAATGACCTACTCATTTTTATACGGCAAACGGGGACACAGTCGCCCGTCGGCATCTCAGTCTCCATGGGCACCGCTATGTATCTAACATGGGCAGCATTTGCCTGTCTGTTCGCCTCTGTATTCCCGTATTTGATTAGGTGGGTGCGTTGATATTCCAGTATCAACTGGGAAATTTAACGCCAGGGCGCGTTCTTTTCCTTCGTTTCACAGTTGTTGCACGTATCGGGGTTAGGGTCGTCAAAACTCAAAAGCTACCTTCTCAAGAGCAGGACCACAACCAGAGGAAACGCGACGGGCCAATATTACCCACCCAGTCTCTACTCCTACGCTCTATATAACGATAACGGACTCTTAGGGACTTACGATAACGGATGGACGACGAATTTTGCCTCCTGGGGATGCAAACCTGCATGTATAGAAGCGCTTGTATCTAATCTTCGACTTCGGCAACGGAATTTGAATTTAGCCTGTTTCTCTGGTATTGACATGAGGGTGGGATCCGTTTACCCCACTTTTACCCCAATGACATCTTGAAGCACAATCTGTAGGGTCGCCTCCACGTCGTATGGAAGGGCTTCGTGCGGTTTCCTTGAGATATTTTTAGGAACAAACAGGAACTCGCAGTGTTATGTCTACGCACCTCCTAACTGTTCCGACTACAAATTTCTGCTGTCGCATTACTTATCGATAACAGGACTTTCAGGCAGACTGAATAAATAGGGAAAGGCCATGAGCTACCTTATCGCCCAGAATAGCCGAAGAAGCTAAGAGAAGAGAATTGTTATAAGCAAAATAGGCTCCACAAGTATGAAGAAAGGCAACAACCCTTACGTAAGGGCCACGCGAAGAGGACTGGGCTAGATATTGACGTAGGCCCTCATGCTTCGTCATGTCGTCTTCACTTTCTATTTTTTACCACTGACCTGCCCCTTCAAGCCTCATTCTGCCGTAAACAATACCTTTACTTTTGAACTTTTTTCTCCTTTGTCTGATGAACTTTCAAAAACCCAACGTTTAGCATCAAGCTAAGGGTTGACCCGTCTGGCGTTTCGCCGGAATGGATGGGTTCTGAGCATTTGTAGCACGCGCTGACAAGAAGTAATGTGTGCAGTTGAATCTTGAAGTTTCTATCTGTACAATATGAGTATCGAAATCTGGAAGGTATGGTATTGGTTGCATGCCATAGGGCCTGGTATTGATCAAGACCGTCAACGCAGAACAATGACAACTCGAAGGGCTTGGTACCTGACTCTATCCCCCACTATAGTTCGAATGTATGTCTACATGCGAGCTATTGAGGTGTCAATGGTCGTTGGCGCATGTCAACAGATCGCCTCGGTGTAAATCTGTGTTACTGCTGCCTGAATGCGGACATGGGTATGGATCACGACGTCCCAGTACAAGAGCAGATGTTTCGACTGAGTGGAAAGGAGAGCTGGGATGGAGAGAGTTGGGGATGGAGGGAACACGCGCTTGACGAGGGTTAGTAACATGAGAGTCAAAGCGCTTCTTTCAATGAGGATATTTTTAGAAGCTTCCCTTACCTCGGAAACCCCCCGCCCAAGACTCTACGTTTTGCGCCGCGGAAGAATCCACCAAGAAACAGGTGCTTGCCCAGTGGGGCAGGCTCAGGGGTGGGCGGGGGGGGGGGGGGGGGGGGGGGGCGTAAGAAGTTAGCATTCAATCTCTGCCAGTGATAGCCCCCCCCCGCCGCACAACCTCCCCCTCGTAGAAGGTCTATATTAGGCGATCAAGCGTCCTGTCTTGTTTCGTTACGCCGACAACGCTTCCCACCCCTCCTGTCCCGATGGACCGTTGCACATTTCAGGTGTCATGAAGAAGCCAGCTATTTCATAACGGCCTCATATTGATAGTTCATGAGCTTCAATGTGCTTCCGGTGCTTCGGCTCAACCTCGGCGCACCTCACCGTCCAACTGTGGTCGGTACGAGGCAGGAAAGGTGCATCATAATGCGATTTCTTCAATAAAATCCTTCGAAAATAAATTAAGAGGAGGGTGAACAGTGTGTTTTCGTGTGATTCCGGACGTTTCATTACTCACAATAGACACGGAGGAACAGAACCACTCGTTCATCGGTGTGGGAGCACCTATGACCCGAACAGCCGGTGATATGCCAGGCGAGAATGCGGAGGAGTAGGAGGAGCTGCTATCCATGGATGCGAGGTTTGGCATTTCGCCCTCTCGCACTCGGTTCGGTGCCTAGGCAGTAAGCTGATTAGTCCTGGAATAGTTTTGGGATAGCATGAAGCCAGATGCGAACATGTGAGCTCCAACGAGACAGCGCCAGGTTCGCTCTTCGGGATTCGTCGGCAGGCAGGACTGTGTCGCGTTTAGGGTGACTGCTGCACAGTACATTCCTCTGCCTCATTTCTGTCGGAGCGCTGACAGTTCTTAGATCGATGTCTTAAATGTCCAGAGATCCATTGTCCGACCCGCCTGAGGCTCTATGCGACATGAGTTATTTGCATGGAGGTGGCCAGCCCAATTGGAATAGGGGAAAACCCAATGTCCCTGCCCATATCCGTCAGGAAAACGAGCCACCCTCAAGATGAATAACGCCCCACAATTTTTACGAAGCGACAGCCAGAATTTTGACATCCGCCATTATTGTCGGCCCATGCGTTGGGTGGCTCCAGTTTTATGCAGAGGGGAATTCTGCCGGCCTTTTTTTTCAGGTCTGTAAATGGGGATCATCATCGATCGAAAATTTAAACATAGCGCACATATCAGAAGACATCGCAAGGAAGGGTATCAAGCCAGCAGGCTGAGCTATCAAATTTCAATGCCTTGCCATCCAAGTAGATTCAGAGGATCCCTATTCAGGTTTCCTTG
>MPNV01003740.1:26827-56639 GCA_013376435.1 Cyclocybe cylindracea | reverse complement strand
CTATTTCTCGCGTAAACGGCGGTAAGATATGTTCCTTCACTTCCTCGCAAACTTCGCCATCATGAGGTTCTACTGAAGTTGCTGGTAATATGTCTATTGAAATCAATGAGTGTGAAAGTCATTGTGATCACGTGTATCTCCGTAGTCGGAACTAAAACTTTGCGTTCGTAACTCGCTTGTCATTGGCCCAGTCGCCTCCCCACTCCTTCTCGTCTGTCTCTCGTCCCATTCCCTCACAGTGCCCGCCCTATACCTCTAGAAGGGCACAGCTACGACTCTCATTTTTAATGCGACACTCAACTAGCACATCATGACCAGTACAGGAGCACCCTCGTCGGCGGCAGGCACTGCGCCAGCACAAGCACAGCACAGCGATAGAGTTGCCAATACCGAGAAAGACGATTCTTTGTCACTCGCCGGTGCATCGTATTTTGTTGGTTAGTGGGTTTAAACATCGTTACGCTCGCATGGACGTCTAACGCATTGCACGTATGCAGCGGGAGGGTGCGCGGGTGCAGCTTCGAGGACGGTCGTCAGCCCCTGGAGAGGTGAAGATCATCCAGTGAGCTTATCCGATCTTGGTCCATACCCTGACTTATGCCTGCCACGACAAGTACAACCGCGGGGGTTGAATCTCAATACAAGGGCGTTTGGAGCAGTCTGGTTAGAATGGGAGGGAAGAGGGGTTCAGGGATTCATGCGAGGAATGGCATTTATTGTCTACGAATCGTTCCGTACAGGTGGGTCTCTCCGTTGGTGCTGTGCGTATCTGCCGTCGAGTCGACTTCACCCTGCCTCTGTACTGTACTCAACGTATTCGACCTGTCTAGTGCTGTCCAGTTCACGACCTACGAACACTGAAAAGGGCGTCTCCCTGGTTCCCATCCTCCCGAGGTTGACGTCATTTACCCTTCCCCCAGTGGTTTACGCGACATGGGTCAAGAGAACTAGATCCCCAACGACTGGCGAGCGGGGCGCTGGCAGGGATAACCTCAGTTTGTACGTTCCGTTTCGGCCGTTTCTTGCCTGGCGGATGCGTGCCTCATAATGTCGTGATCGCCACGCTGCTCAAGGTTCGACAATACCCTTTGGATCTTTGCGATCACGGCTATCCATTGCGACGCCTCTGTTCAGCTCCAGCCACTGTCCAAGCTGCCTCCAAAACAGGCTGCCACGCAATACCATCGACGCAACGGCAAAGCTGCTATGGTTCCGCATCCACACGGCGTCAGCCCGGCCAGCCACTGCATACCAAGGACCCTCACGCATATGGGGCTGACTCTGAAGATGTGCGTGAGGAAGGCGAATCAAGGCGCCTGTACAGGGCCTTGTGACCACGGCGGCGGGTGCGCCTTACGTTGGGATCAACTTGCAGCGTACGAATTCTTGAGGGTCATCTAACCCGCCGGCAAAAAGCAGCGGCCAAGGAAGCTGGCCTGTGGTGCTCTCGCAGGTGAGCAATCTCTTTTACTGCTACAGTCCCACCTGCAAGAACGTGCCGCTAATCAGGGTCCTATCTCCGTGTAGGCTCGATCTCCCAGACGCTGACCTACCCCTTCGACGTACTGCGGCGGAAGTGCAAGTGCCGGCATGCGGGACGGCAGATTAAATACAACGGTGCGATCGATGCGATGAAAGGTACATCCGCGTTGAGGCGTCGGCAGGATGTACGCGGCCTGGGCCGAACTTGCGTAAGTCGTTAATTAAATCGTCTGTCTTGCACCTTTCGTTAATCGCGACGACGATCGCCTGTTTATGGTGCACTAAGTCAAAGTACCCCAGCTAGCGACATCGTTTCACGTATGAGCTTGTCAACGAGTTCTTGGTCCCAAAGTAGCTGCCGCATCATCGTCCTCGTGTGCTCTTGCATCCAGCATCATCATATACTATTCACCATGCAAGGACTCGTCGCATCCTTGGATTCCGATTATAGAGGATAGGACTTTATATATGCATCTATCCAGTCTTATACTGCTCATCTCAGTTCGCCTGGAGGGATGCAACGTAGAGAGAAGTGGTCTCTACCTTGTACATTTCGTTAGTCGATGATGTTTCATTTATATGAGAATAGACCTGCAGACGGGTGATGTATTAATTCCTTGCCATTGTGTTGTGATTCGCCTTGTTATGCGCTAAGAAGCTGGAAAGAAGGAGGAGGATCTGTCCTCTCGTTTATTAACAACATGGCAATCCCTCTTCCTCGACTCGTCGCACTATACGTACTTAGTAATAAGAATAAATATATAGTATCTGGTGTGCACGTTTGAACCGTCAGCCCACTACCTGAACGCATAGTAGTATAAGTAATATGCTATACATCGGCTAGACCTGCCAAGGCATACTGACATGGTACGATGAGTACGAAACGGTACGCATATTTCGATGAATGAGTCCAGCAGCAGACAGGCGCCGGCCCCGAGATCACTCATATTGACGGTAGCAGATTAGCGACAGGTGTATGGTTATGCCTCTATGGGGACGACTGATGCGACTGCTAGCCACGATCGTGAATCGACCCATACAATTATCTTCCGATACCAGCAATGAAGTTGTTTTGCGCTGAAAAGCACTTATCTCCGGGCAGAGACGTAAGACACTCGCATGCCTCTACTTCCGGTGACTTGATCCCTTAATCTGTGGAAGGGGAGCCCCAGAAGGGTCGTCCCTCAAGCGGTGTCAGCGCCAGCGGGATGTATAGGTAACCTTCTTGTAGTGTTCTGTGTAAACGGGTTGAATCATGCGTTAGGATAGCGTACCCCGCGCGAACCATGTTGAGAGCATGGCTAGGGAGTACCCGCGCCAGTCATCACCAGATCATACTCTATGCAGTTCGGAGACTTCAAGCCGTCCAATGGGTCCTGTGAGATGCCAGCGCTTGATGGAGCAGTGGGAAATTGGAGTCGGCTCTCTAAAATTTCCAGAGGGTTCAGCTCCCCAGACTAGGACCCCAGTGAGCCCATTGATCAATGCTGGATTGATGATGATCGCGAGAGGAGACAAGCATCAGATTTTTCATCCATTAGAGGGATTGTGCTTTGAGTGCATTGGGACATTCTCTGAAAAGAGTAAGTACAAGGAGTGTTCCAGAGAAAGCGTGATGATCTAGCGCTAGCGTTTTGATGCGTAAGTTTGACTGATTTGGATGCCGGCAAAGCGGCGCGGCTACGGGTGGAGCTCGTTGTCCGTTGCAACTTGCTCCTAACCATCACCACCGCCGTGGATGTCGCCCACAGCGAAGACATTCTATCTTTCAACACTCTAGGTGTGTTTTTTGTTCAGTCCTTTCCGGGATTCAGCCGTGGCTGTCATCACGACGGGTTACAGTAGCCGACGCTGGTCGTGTGTTTCCCCGCGCCTGCTGGCACTTCTTCCCAATCACCACTGACAGCCCCTTCCACAGAATACTGTTCATTTAATTATCGACCTCGACCAACGTTATCGCCGTGGGGCAGGATGTCTCAGCGTCATCATATCACCCCCAACACGAGTTCGCAGCCGAGTGGTGGCCCCTCAGCCGCACTGCTAGGCCATGCTCCAGGGCAATCCTCGTTTCAGCCGTCTGCCACTCAATACATGCATCTATATGCCCACGATCACCCTCCATCCCCTTCCTCCAACTCTACCAAGCAGCAGCCAGTCGTGGCTGTGGCTGCACCCCGCACCTCCTCTCTCCCTCTCGCTGTCCAGATGGGTCATAGTCAGAGCAAACCTGCGCCGCCGCTTCCTTCTTCTGTCGCGAACAACGGATCACCAACGTCGACACTGAATCCAGCTTCATCGGCAGCCACCAAAGGTCTCAATGCCGCTGTAGCCGGTGGCATGAAGCTCAAACGCGCTTTTGCAGGACGGAGGAAAAAATCGGAGGATGCATCAACCTTGTTCGTGAATCCCAGTGAACAGGAGTTGAAGCAGCGGACAATGGACCAGTCTCCGCGCCCGGCGGATACTTGGACACCTCAGCGGATAGAGGTTGGGAGTTCGTCAGCGCCACAGGTAAGACGCCGTATTGTATCTTTTGTTGAATTGCATGCTAATCCGATGCCAGTTCTTTAACAAGCCACTCGTTACGTCGCCTCCATCCTCCATACCCTCGCCGCCTCCACCTCCACCGCCCAAGAAGGAGTTACCCCCACCTGCTGCATCTACACTCCCACCCCCTGATATCTCTCTATCAGTCAGGAACTCTGTCATTCCGCTCAGCCCGGGCATTTCATCCGCAGTGAACTATATGATGCTAGAGCAGCAGCAGCAGACTGCAATCAAACAGGTTGAAGGTGATAAGCGAGAAATGAAAGAGTCCTGGCGGAAGAGCGACTCAACGAATAGTCATCACACCATCCGTCCAGCTGCTGGTGTGTCCTCGTCGAGATCATCAAGGCCGGTATCTTGGGCAGAGAGCTTCCAATCCGCTCACACGGTGGTGCAAGTTTCTGGTAACAAACGACGGAGTGCGCTTCTTGGGGATGCAGACTTCGGCATGCCTGAGGAAGACGACGATGATGACGTTGATAATAGCTCCTCCAGCTTTTCGTCCCACCCTCATCTTCAAAACGCGGCGTCGACATCCTCGCCTTCGCTACCGTCTCCGGAACCTGCTCGAGTGATCAAGAAGCGCAGATCAGTATCCTTAGTTGGCGTTGCGAGCACCAGCAGCCAGAAAACGTCCGTGCCTGTGCCCGCACCCCCGCCAAGTGCGTCTGCAACAGAACTCAAGTACCCTTCTTACTCGATCTCAGAGGGCGTTCCACCACCACCTCGATACCCAACTGCGCCTGTACCTCGCCTGCCGCCTATGATGTCGCCGTCTGTATCTCAACCTCAACCCCCCACCCAGTTGACCACCTCTATGGCGAGTGCGACGGTTGCTAGTCTCAAGGGCAAGTTCGCAGCATGGTCTTCTGGTGGGACTCATTCAACGACAACAATCTCGCCTCCTATATCCGTCAACTTCACTCCGCGGCGCGACCAGACTCTTCCTTCCCTCCCTCAACATAATCTTGCGCCCATACCATCGCCCACGACACCCTCCTCTCGTCAACCTGCAATCAGTGGCATTGGTCCAGCAGCAGCGGGTTTGGCGAAGCGGGCCGTGGAGAAAATGGGCCGCAAGTGGGGGCTGTCCTCAAGCACCTCTGGTTCAGGCTCGGGTTATTCATCATCCTCGTCGACGAGTAACAGCACCAATGCGCCTTCGTCGTGGACAAGCAGTCCGCATACAGATTATGCCATGATCAGGGACTCTGCCGGAAATCATTCGACACCTAGTTTGGGTTCCTCGTTCGGTATCGGAGGTACTACTGGTTTTATGAGCGGGTCTCCGGGGAAGGGGGTTGGTGTTCATAAGCGTACACCCAATGCACCTTCAGGAGCCGGCAGTATCTCCTCGAACCTTACATCGGGCTCGGAGTCGGACCCGTTCGCTCCTGTCGGGCCTGTATTGGGCAAGCAGCTGCGTGGCGGTCTGCGTTCGAAGAATGGGGTGCAGGTCAACGGCGGTATCGTGTTCTCAAGGGATCTAAGAAGTGTGGTTCGAGAGACGGGCATCAAGGTTGGCAAGCCGCCTAGTGCTAACTCAACACCCAAAGAGGGCTTGGTTGGAGAGCTAGAAGAGAGGATGCTCCCCGCGCTTGTGGTGCGTTGCGCTCAACATCTGTTACTCTGGGGTGTGCAGGAGGAAGGGTTGTTTAGGGTGAATGGGCGACCGTCACACGTCTCGAAACTTCGTGCTGAGTTTGACTCTGGTGCCGATTTCGACATGGCCGACTGCTCACCTGGGGATCTGGATCCGCATGCGGTGTCGTCGGTTTTCAAGGCCTTCTTGCGGACACGTAAGCGCTACATTTTTTTCTGAGCTATTCTTTCACGATTTTCATGACCGTTATTAGTCCCAGAGCCGATATTGACGCATAAGCTTCAACCCCTCTTTGACGCAGCTGTCAGCAAGGAAACTGCTCTCAACGCCCCCCCACAGTCCGGCAGCCCGAACCGGATGTCTCTCCGACCTATACCTGGTCTTCCTTCTGGACCCAAAGCTGGCGGCGGTATGGCCATCCGCAAGCCTCCATCGCTTTCAACGCTCGCCATGCCCTCCTTCAATGGCATCCCGCCTCCATCAAAATCATTGGTAACCGCTGTGCGATCCTTAATTGCTCAGCTGCCCCAGGAAAATCGCGATCTTATTCGAACAGTGGCCGACTTGATCAACGCGACGGCGAAGCACAGCAAAGAGACGAAGATGCCGCTGAGCAACCTGCTGTTGGTGTTTTGCCCAAGCTTAAATATGAGTCCGCCGCTTCTGAAGGTACTCTGTGAAGCTGAAGGCATTTGGTCGAACGAGGAAGATTCGCCGGTCATTGACATCAGGAGGCATACACCAAATTTGAACTCGGGTGGCACTGCCGAGGTGCCGCCACCGACTCCAACGAAGGATGGCGTGGATCCCAGCGCGAGCAGTGGAAAGGAGGTGGTGGATGAAACCTCAAGTGTCAGTGATACCATGAGCGCGATGGAGCCAGACGAAGAGGACAGTCTTCGCTCTGAACGTCCTTCGTTCGATAATCCAAGCTCCGATTACCACGCGTCGGCGGAAGATGATGGTTCATCGATGTACGATGAAAGGGATGAAGCACACAGGAGGAGGCTGCAGGGCGAGAGACCGGAAGTGCCGACGTTATACCTGTCCACGCGAAGCCACTGTTCGTCGAGCTCGGCATCGTCCTTGCTGCAAGACATCCCTACTTCGAAGTACGACGGGGCTTTTGTGCGTCATTTGCGAGATACGGCAACAGACAATGGTTCGATCTCTTCTGGTCCATACTCCATGAACAACCCGCATCCCTCTTCATCTCCACCGCTATTATCATCCTCAGCGGAATCGATTACGACGCCGACCACGTCAAGTAACCCGTCCTTCTCTAACTTACATCTCGACGGCGGCGAGAAGGCGCAACTTGAGCCACAGCATCAGCATGAGGGACCACACTCAGTTCCCAGTGGTGACGCACCTCAGATTGCTGAACCTGTCCCTCTGGAGCTCCGATCGCAAGGCAACAAGTCGCGACCTGTCATCAGCGGTCCGATGCCCAACATTGTGCCTGTTCAGTTCCCTTCCGATGCCCCGCTGCCTCGTATGCCGCCTGCTGTGCCCACAACGCCATCGAAGAGGCGATCGATTCCGATCTTATCGCTGCCTAATTTCTCTCCACCAACCTCTGCACATGAACACGATCCAGCGCTTGCCGAAGTTAGCGGCACGGGGGTCAATATCGAGAGGACGTTGAGGGCGAAGAAGCCCTCTCTGAAGCTCTTATTTTCCAAGCGGTCTGCTTCATCCTTGAACACTTCGGAAAGTAGAGATAGGGACAGATTGGGTAGCATGCCTTCTATCTTACCGTCGATGGTGCACTCCGCCCCGAGGTCGGCGAGTGATTCATCTATCTCCACGCCTATATCGGCTGTAACGGCTCCGCAGTCAACATTGTCGGGGTCGAGCAGCACATCGAACCTTCCACCGGTGTTAGACACCCCGATCGAGGATGGCTCCTTGAAGATGGACCTTGGCCTTGGATTCGAAGCCAATTCGTCAACGGCCGTGTCCAATGGAAAACGGGCGTCGGCTGCAAGAGGTGGCCAAGGAAACGTCAGCACTGAAGCTACTAGGCAACAAACAGCTACAGTTGGTCCCTATGCACCACCAGCGCTTCCAACCTCTCTCTCTCAAGACTCCAGACGTTCGGCATCGAGTCAGCCTGCTCCTGTCGACTCGCGGTCGGTCCCAAAACCTCCGGAAAAGCCCATCCCCTTGCAACCGCCTTTGTCGAGTCTATCCCTTTCTTCGACAACGTCCCATCGGCTCAGCTTGTTTGACGATGACGGCGATGAGGATTGGACGCAGAGCGTCCTAACAGCTGCGGATATGGCCAATCAGAGGCCAAAATCATAGGTGGACAGATGGCCACCCGCCTTCATCCTTGCCAGTCGTGTGCCTGGCGCACAAGTACCGAGGACAACAAAAGTCAAGATAATTTCTTGCTCGTAGCGGGTCAAGTTCTACCTAACGTTCGTTTTAATTCTTTTGCATATTTTTATCTCTCCACATGGTAGAGTTGGGATCACTTTTACCTGTTTCTTGCCCAACCCCTATCAATCTGGTGCATCATCAGTACACCAAGCAGACGCCATTCTGCCCTCTATCAGCATCCTCCATCTCTATCAGTTATGATTGCCCACTATCCATGTATCCATTACTACATATCCATTTCTTCATGTCGCATTTCTCCTATCGGTTTGTTTTTGGGTCCCGCAATGCAAGCATTCTCCTTCCCTCCCTTTCTTTCAATCTCGCTCATTCGTCGTACGTCATATTTGATACCTAACATAAGTATAAAGTCTCTTTTTCAATTGTAGGTATTTAAATGTTCAACTCCTTATGTTATTCTCCTCTGGCGGACAATTGGAACATCAACACTTGATTTATTCCAGTGACATCCACTAGAGTACATCGCAGGCTTCAAATGATGCATTGCACGACCTACACCAGTACCATTACTAATCAAGTTTTACATACAGCGAAAATAAAAGGAAGTCCGTCAAGTTTTTCCTTTTGTCAATAGGCGGGAGGGCGAATTTCTGGGCTTGGACGAGAACCACTCCTTCGAACGAGTTCGTCTGACGCCTGCGCAACACCATACGGTCTAGTGCCCTCATTCGACGGGCATTCGTCGGACGGCAAGGGAGGAAGTTGATTTGTAAACATCGCCCGAGAGCTATCTATCCGACGCTTTGAAGGGGGCCGCTCATAGATATCAGAATTGGTGTTCTAAACCGGTGCAGTTAGGTCTCGACCCATATTTGTGGTGCATCTCAATTCTTACCGCAGAGTAGGATACAGGATACCCCGACTGTACAGAGTGTCGGCGATTCGAGTCAGTGCGAGAGGTGTCTGGCGCTGATGTCGCAATGGTTGTGGCCGGGCCAGGAGAACTGATTTGGGTCAACGAATGTGTCAAGGCGAATGAGGGACTCGTTGTATAGGACATTGCAAATGGGTATGGCTGAGTTAAGTCGCGGTTCATCAAAGCTTCCGTCCGTTGCCGCTCCCGACGGTAGAGGAGAAATAGATAGGCCAGGGCAGCCGTAGAAAGCAAGGCGATAATAGAGGTGATAGTGAGACCCGCTATCACGCCAGGTGCAAACCCTCTGCTACGAGATTCAAAAAGTTGTCAGACATGTAGGCTTCGAAGAGAGGGCACCTCCATCCTGCCGATTTCATGGTCGCGTTCACTACACCATTCTGGCTGGGTTGGTCAGAGGATTCAATGACTGGCGTTCCAAAGCTAGAAATCGTCGGCATGCGATTCTGGGATGTTCTGCAACAGCAGCCTACCTTCCACCGAGAGAAGAAGCAGTATAGACTGTGGCGTAGTCGATCGCTAAAGATCCTCGCGATGACCCAGGGATGATTCGGATCGTATGCGTCGTGGAAGATAGATTCGCGGCATAGAAAAGTAGCTGCTGCGGTCTGTAAAATTGCTTGACCGCGTTGAAGGGCATTGGGGCACCGCCGTCAAGGCTCACAGCGTATTCAGAGCTGGTGGGACCGACAGGACCATAGAGTGCTATCGCATTTCCTAAGCAATCATCGTGCTGTCAATGCCAAGCGAGATTCAGTATTGACGAGCTTGCCCTATAAAGGTGTGGTGATAGGATTAAGTGCTTATGTCAAGGAATCAATCGAACAACGCACTTGGAAGTTGAAGGTGGCATTCGCAGCTGGATCCCTTGTTGCGCTGAGTGAAAGAAGCGGGGAAAGGAATTCAGGTTTCATGCGATGATAAACAACTCACTGCCCACAACCTCCAACGAAAGAACCTGATGCGTCGGGGAGACCCCAAGATGTCTGAGGCAGATACACGAAGGAAGGATGAGAATCCTTGAACATGTTGACAATCAAAGGCTCGTTCTCTTCTCCGACGCTGGTGGTGTAGACGACCTATAGACCGTCAGATGTCGTGGACCAGGACATACTGCAAGACCCACGTAATCGATGTCAAGAAATTTGTTATCGAGGTTTGTGATGGTCGCCTCATGGAATCCGAGAGTTGTGGACGTAGTGAACAATGTCTGATTGAATAAGGCAGCAGACGAGAGGCCACTAGAAGTCGGAAAATATTGCCCATCCACTTGAACTTGGTAATTGCCATGATTGAATCGTTTAGCGCCGACTATGGTGACAGAAGTCCCATAGAAACGAAAGGACATCGAGGAGCCGGCAACGTCAGTCATCGTGAAGCTACTTTTGGTGTACCTGGTAAACTCGGCCATGAGTCCGAACTTCAACGGGGGTAGGCAGTAGAGAAGGACACCGAATACTGACCTGTCAGCTTGATCATCACCTGACGAGCTGCCAGACCTCCAACTGCCAGAGTAGAGAAGAACAGGAGATGTATCCTCGACGATCGTCATAAACAAGGGCATGATAAATTAGTTAAGGACCAAGGAAAGAGTGTCCAAAAGCTGCGAAGTCTGAAAGAGGGTGTGAATATAGTACCGTCAATAAAAGATACCCAGCGTCTTATGTAAAGGATATGTGGCAGTGAAGTGGGAAGCCAGATTTTCCGGTGGTAATCTCCAGCAACAGATATCTCTAGCGCCCATGGGCGCAATACATAAGTCTCCGCGATATGTCAGGCAACTGGTAACCAGTTTACAGCGCAGTCGCACCTTCGATTGAATATGGACCTGTGGTATGAAACGCTGGTGTAACACAGCACAAGGTCCAGACTCCCGAGGTGAGGTAGGTGGCAATCGCCATTAGGAAGTCTTCATGACATCTACCTGACTGGGGACGAGCATGATGACCGATGGGAGACCACATCTCGGACCTCAGGCAGAGGCTCTGCCTTGCTTCTCGCAGCTCGCCCTTGAGACTATGCCGTATGAACGCCAATTCTAAGTACTTGAGAAAGTAATTGAAGGTAACGATGAACTAACCTTATTACTCCTGACTCATTCATGAACCATCAAACGTTCTAAAGCAGGCCTTTCAAACGGATAAGCATTCGATTTGACGACTGAAGGCGCTCACAATCACTAAGGTGTATTTGTCGCGACCTCATTCAGTTAGGTCTATATACTTTTTGTCTCCATACGCATCTCCCATTTTCCGTTGACGTTGCCTGAACCATAAATATAGCGTGGACAAAATCGCCAAAATCGCGACAGCGGTGGTAACTGAGAGACCCGCAATTGCCGAGGTCGGTGTTTTCCTACGGTGACAGACAGATTGTCTGAGTAGACAGTCACTGAAATGACTAGAAAAGGTGTGACTTACGACACATACTGCATGGTGCCCATTGCTGCTTCAACTTCATAGGCGCTAAAAATAGAGTAAGTTAATGATTGCTGACAAGAAACCGGAAGAAAGGGCCCCTACTGTCGAGGACGCCCACCCAACGATCGTGCCGTATACAAATTGGCAAAGTCAATGGTGAAATCGCCCATCCGGGTTCCATTCGGAGGCTGCTCAAATTTGATACGCATAACATGCTCGCCTCGGCCGAGGTTTGAAGCCTGGTACAAAACTTGGTGAGGCCGCGTCTCAGCCCTTCGCGCTGAGAAAGTGAAGAACGGGCCGTTGTCCATTGAGACCGAAAATGCAGTGGTGCTGTTGGCACTAACAGGTCCATATAACAGGATCACATCAGCTGTTGACAACAGTCAGAACTTGGGGTGCTACATCTATTGATGCTGGTAAGAAATTACCCTAGAGAAGAGGTAGTACCAAATAAGTAACTGTCAGACCTAAACTCACCAACTAGGTACTCACATTGAATCTGAACTCTGCTGTGGCCCTAGGATCATTAGTGACGCTGATACATCATTAAATTAGATAACGAAAGCGACCGCAAGAAAGGTATTTACGTTCCCGTACTTGCAGACAGGGCGCCGGGACGCGCCGATTGTCTCCAAGAGGAAGGAGGGAAGTACGAGAAAGCAAATTCATTATCTTGCCAAGTGGCAGGAATCAGTGCCTCTTGGGCTTTTCCGGTGACGCCTTGGAAAGCGACCTGCGAAGTCGGATGAACTGAACGTTCCTGAACATCTGGACGGCAAGAAGGGACTCACATAATCAACATCTAGGGTGGTGTTCCCAGCATTAATTAACTTGATGGTGTGTAGGCCGTACTCCAACGAGGTTGCGTTGAAGAGTGTTTGGTTGAACAAAGGTGTATCAGAATGTGCATCGAACGTTGGAAAGAGCTTTCCATCTAGCTCGACTTGGTATAGGCCATGATCAGGGCGTTTGGCGCCGTAGATACCAACGTAGGTGCCGTTGTAAGTCATTGTCATCGTTTCACCCTCTTGTTTCGTAAAGGTGTAGGTGCCTTGGGAGTACCTGGGAAGATGAAAAGTATCCCCTCAGTTGCCAAAGACAAAAGACGAAACGAGAGGCACAGACCGGTCCAACGAAGCATCTGTCTCCGAAGACCCTCCCTGCCAGCCAGCAGAGAACGTCAATGTCGGGCAGGTGTCTTGGAATACCTGGACGAAGCGGGGCATGATGGTCAAGTGCGGTCGGAGTCGAGAAGGTTTGACGAATATCAGCTTCTTATCCTCGGCCGCCTCTGCGCACAGGGCAGCCCAGAGTATGTGTAACGGACATCGTAATTCGTCACACGCCTCACAAAGGGTACGCCAATAAGCTTATGTGCATGTCATCTTGGACAGGTTGTGCAACCATGAGAAGCTTCTAACGAGACGAAGTCGGGGTTTGCCGGACGAAACACACCTAAGCTTCAGTTCTACACAGAGAGTTTTGGTTCTATGGCCGAATCATCAGCGTCGAGAAGACCTTCGCACAGACACACATACCTTTCTCTGGAGTCTCTTGAGACCTGAAACCTTTAGGATACAGATGCACAGCCAATTAGGCCACACGGAAGCCTCGCCTGTGGGGAATTGTTAGATGCTTCAAAAACGCACTGAGCGTTTTGAAGGGATCATAGCAGGAGCGTATGTCGCAGATGGACACTTTACTCAGTGTCAAGGCATACGAATTTCATTCCGTCTACTTGACAGTGATTTTGGCGTAGGACTGAACCAACGCTGGTTCTAGCGACCACAATTCGTCGATCAGGCCGGGCAGGAAGGAACCGGGCCCATTATAGCAAGCCCTTGTTACAGAAAGCTCAGCGGCGATGGTGAGTACGAGCACCCTAGGGAAACCACAAGGAGTGATCAACGATAAGTTGCGGGCGTGACTGACCATTGAGGATGGACAAGTGACGACTTACCCGGCGACAGCAGCGGTCAGCATATCACCTCGGAATAGCGTTCCGTCCTTCAGTGCTTCGTCGACTACGAACGTATGCGCTGCCGTAGCACAGAAACTTCCGATGATACTTCCAAGAATACAACCAGCCCCAGTAATTTTACCAAGGACGTCCACGCCGTTTTGCAGGACGACGACAGAGGCGCCATCGGATATGTAGTCCGTCGGTCCTGTGAGCACCACAACACATCCTATGGACTTTGTCAGCGCCCGTCAGAGGATCTCGAAAGGAGTATGGGCCAAGCACTCACTTTCTCTCCTCGCCAGATTTCGCACGAACGTCTCCGGGTCCTTAAACCCCGACCCCACGCTGTCGACACCTTTCGACTCGACCTGTTATAGTGCATCAAAATTTACTCCGCTCAAAGTTCAACGACGTTACCTCGGTTGTACCTGCCAGTGCCGCAAGCTCGCCTGCATTGCCCTTGATCACACTTGCTTGCCAATTGTCCAACAATGCTATTCGTACGTTCGGTCATCAGCCTCGACTGGGGTAAGGCCATCCATAGACCCACTTTTTACAGTACCCTTCCTGAATACACTTGCGCCAACGCCAACTGGGTCGAAGACGACCGGTTTCCGGAACGAATTAGCAAAGGTACCTGGGTATAGGTTAGAGATCGGAGGAATAAAGAAGGCGTTTCTCGTACCTGCGAGGAGCATGCCATTAAGGTTTTCTTCTCGTAGAGTTCCTATGTTGACCAACAGAGCGCCACAAATACGTGTCATATCCTCCATTTCCGAAGGTGCAGTAGCCATGATGGGGCTCGCACCGACAGCAAGAGTCACATTCGCCGATTGGGTCGTTACAACTGCATTTGTGATCTAGAATGGGTTACGGTTCGCGCACAGTTTACAAATTATACCGAACTGACCTGATGAACCAGAGGGTTAACCTTCCTTATTTCTGTCATTAACTTCACGACACCGTCCAGGATGGACTCCACAGTCAGGTTGCTAGATGGGCTTGGTGCCAGAAAGCTTCTTGAACTCTCGTTGAACTGCTTGAATATTGATCTAAGCTTGGAGGCAGCCTGTCCAGGTTCGGGCGACGCAACGATGTCCGAGACGACGGCGACTCCATCTAGTGCATGACCTGTAATGGAGACGCAGCCGTGTAGCGTCCGGAGAAGGTTGGTTGACTTGATCCCACCTACCAATGCCACTTAATCAACCGAAAAACGGCCTTTACAGGGAATGCTCGACTCACCAATAGCCACTGCCGTGATACCCGTTCCATCCAGCACCTTCAACATCGCGCCAACGCCACGGACGCCAATGATTGGACTGGTCAACTTCTTCGTCTGCGTGCCCCAGACCGCGCCAACACCAATATAATCCACTTTTTCGAGCACGGCCTGTTCGACCTGCGCGACGTTGTTGCAACTAACGCCTATAATCGACCCTGGAGGAAGTAGCTTGCGCGCCATGTCGACTGTCATGTCAGTCTGACCAAGGTGCACACCATCGGCACCAGTTGCGAGCGCGACATCGACCCGGTCATTGATAAGGACAGCAACGTTGTACTTGTCGCATACGGCCTTGGTTTGGGATGCTATATGGATGAACTCTCGGGTTCTCAGTGTCTTGTATCTTTAGGCAGAGAATGGAGACTCACCTCTCGTGTATCCACATCCTTCTCGCGCACTTGGACTACAGTGACACCCCCGCGAATAGACTGGCAGGCAATCAAGATTTCGAAAACACACTCGGAGACAAAGACAATACTTCTTCGAGCGACTCCAGATAATCCTTGCCGGGAGGCAGCAAGGTTCTTCCTGTCACAAGATAGAGCGAGTAGTCAACGCCGTTCATGCTGCGTTCACTGCAGTAGCGATGCAGAGAAAGCCGATGGGTGATGGGATGAAGGGCCGAAATATCTCCAAAGCAAGATAAGGCGATAAGATAAGATCAAATCGATCTGTTGCCCGCACGAATGCCAGAGAGGGATGACAAATTTTTGGAAGCAATGTACGTATTATCTTTCCTCAACACTACTCAATATTCAATCCGCGTCGGATTCGGGGGGGCTGAAGTTTTCAACAAAACATAACTACAACCATCGAACGCAAAAAAAAGGCAGGAAGCATATGGGCATTCCGACACAATACCCGAAAGTTACAAAAAGTGCACATAGAGCAATCATCAGTATAGCAGGGTTCAAAGACGAGCACGAGCACGAGCACGGAGAAAGCGAGCGAATGAGATAAGAGGTGAGTGAATACAGTAATGCTGAGTGTCCGTTTCTGCCCGGCACAAGTGATGACGGCCCTGTGTGTATGTGTGTATGTGTTAGACAACCTCAATTACGCCGTAGTGGGGGTGGGAGGAGGGTGCGCGCCTGTTATGAAATAGTCGCGTCAGTGAAAATCATCATAAGTTAAGTCCAAGGGACAGGCTTGCCTCCACGGTCACCTCTTCCACGTCCTCGACCGCCCCTTCCGCGCTCGCCATCACCTCGCCATTCGCCTCCACCACGGCCGCCACGGAAGCCTGGAACACCGATTCAATCAGCTTCATGAACGATCAGCAATGAAGGAGAGTAAGAAACGCACCTCCACGGTCACCTCCCCGGAAACCTCCCCTGAAACCGCCGCGGTCGCCTCCTCTGAAGCCTCCACGATCGCCTCCACGGAAGCCACGATGGTGGCCGTGGCTGCGCTCGCCGCCTCTGAAGCCACCACGGCCACCACGACCGCGTCCCCTGGCCTGGGTGAACCCATCGTCCTCCTCAGCAGGAGCAGCCTCGCCGGCGGCGTGTCCGTTGCCCTCTGGTGCAGGAGCCTCTGCCTTCTGCTGAGCTGCCTCTGCTTCAGCAGGGGTTGCAGACCCCGAAGTACCGAACTCGGCATGAAGCCCTGCAATCGAAGGCAGCCCACCCTCCTCATCTGCAGCCCAATCGAGAGTTCCGTTAGTCTAGAAGCCAAGAAGTCAGCGACTTCATCTCAAAGGTTGCAAATTACCACGTACGTCCGCGGGAACAGGCACGGTTCCTTCTGGGGCTTGCCCATTGGGCACTGCCTGTTCCTCGTGGCCAGCAGCATCCGCTTTCTCAACCCACTCAGCACCTTCCTCGAACGATGGTGTCTCGATTTCGCTTTCCTGGATAAAGCGGAAGCTGCTCGACATTGTACCTGTTGGCAGGCCAGCCACGGGAATGTCGGGTTCAGCCTCTGTGGTGGATTCTGTTAGTGTTTGCTCCTCTACATATTCTTGAGGTGGAGTCGGTGCACGTGGGGGGTTGAGCGCCTCTTGAGTGACAGCGAGTAATCTTGTATCTGCGAAAATATGGTCAATACAGAACGTCTGAGTAGAACAAGAAATTCGCTGTACATGAGACACCGTTCAATTCACCAGAACCACGCAGGAGGCCGTTGAGGACTGCTTGTTTGTGCTCGCCATCCTCGGCAATAAGAGCTTCGGTGACAGCATGGATGGCAGTGAACTCAGGCTCGGCAACAGCCAGAGCACCAGTCGATAGTAATGAACGAAGGCGGAATATATGAAGAATGTCGCTTGTTTTGGAGATAAGTGCAGCCTACATGGACAGATGGTCAGGTTTACTGTTTGGGAGTAGTGGGATACGAACCTCGGCAGCAGAAACGGCCTCAGTCACGCGCGCCTTTTCTGCTTTTTCAAGTTCGAGGCGCTTAGCAGGAAGTTCTTGCGCCAACTCGGCTTCATGTTGCTGGATGGGCGTCAATAACCAAAGGAGAGCAGATGAAACAAAAAGCTTACTTCGATCGCCTTTTTCACTTCGCTGAGCTCCTTCTGAACGGCCTCCAGTGTTGGCAGTGTCTTGAGAGTTCGTTTTTGGTCATCGTTCAGCTTCTCAATATCTGTGCTGGCATAAGTTGATATCCGCGACTACGCCAACGAACAGTTCAGTCGTGTATCACCAAACAGACGCGAGAAGAACTTACAATCTTCTTCGTTGTAGCTTTGAGGCGCTTCGTAACAACCTCAACAACAGGGCTGTTCTTCAACGAGAGGTCTTCGTCCGGCACCGGGGGCGCCTGGGACTCAGACCTCGCGATCAGCTCCGGCGCCAGCAATCCCTCGGCCACCTCAGCGGGTTCAGGCGCCTTTTCAATGAGAGCAGTGGAGGTAGGGTCAGGCACGGAAGGCGCCTCGTCGCCGTGGTCAGACTTTCCCTTGGCTTTTCTCTTTTTCTTTTGGGATTTCGAGAGCGGTTCGGGGGGAGGGGCGCCAGGAACGATTCTCTGCTGGACTGCTTCTGGCATTTTGGATAGATGTACGGGGTAGAACGGGTAGTTTTGGAGATTTTGGGTGTGAGCTGGACAAGGTTGAGAGCAAAAAAATGCGACGCGTTCTTTCTCACGATCTTCACCCATTCATCAGCTGTCCCCGCAACTTGGACATCAACCAACACCTCCATCCCTGCCGTTCTCGACTTCGAAAGATCTACAGGGCGCCATCTGTCAGGAAATGAACAGTTCTTGTCCACATACACGAAGTCAATCACCGCGTCCACATCAGCTCAACAACTCTCTCCAAGTTGACATCGACGCGCCCTCTGGCACAAATAGATCAAGCACCACGGATCTGAGGACTGGCTACGGTTCAACATATCTTCGACGACTGGGCCAACTTGGAACGAATGGCTTGTCAGCCGCCTTGGTCAAAATGCAGACCTTGAACCTTGTTCATGTTCAAATCATCCCTTGCTCGCCGCATTTTGCTCCTCCTCTGCTCCATGGACGACTTCAGTACGAATAGACACGCCGAGGCGCCTGTGAAACCGGAACTTGCAGCATCAGTGCCTTCTCGACATCCTGACCTCTGGTTCAGCGACGGAAATATAGCTCTGGTGGCTGGCGGCCTCTATTTCAACGTGCACCTCGGCCTACTCTGTCGTCACTCGGAGCCTCTTAATGAGGCTATCAAAGCTCTGGCCGCCGACGAGAAGCAAACCCGCCTAATCGAAGGAAATGTCGTTTTGGAGCTCGACGATCATCCCAAGGATCTGTGTCGTTTCCTTATGGCCTTGTATGATGGAGTGTGAGTGGGTTGGCAAGTTTTACGACGAAGCTCCTGACATTTGTATCAGCTCTGGTGTTCGATATGATCAGACAGACTTCGAAAGCGTCTCTGCGTTATTACGACTTTCGACCAAGTATTCCGTCGAGCATGTCCGAAGAGACATCTTGCGTGGCCTGAGCACGGTCTGGCCACGGACACTCTCCGCCTGGGAATTCAGAGAAGCAGACGCAACAGATCCTTCTGGCGTCTACAAGCCACGGTGTATATATCCGCACCCAATGTAAGAGCATCCAAAGTTGTTCGAAGCCGTATGCTGAAGTCCTTTGCTAGCCTCGTGATCAACCTCGCAAGGGAAACCAACGCCCCCGAACTTCTCCCGTCAGCATTCTACGACCTCTCTCGCTGCTCAGCAAGTGAAATTGCCACTGGATACCTGTCGCCCCACTCATCTGAACGCTCGGAACTTCATGTCCTCTCCGACGAAGACCTCATGAGCGCGCTCAAGGGCCGCGAACATGCCTCGCGCTTCCTCTCTACCTTCGTCGTCAACGAGCTAGAAGGACGCGAAGTCTCCGCCGGCTGCGTGCACCGCGCCGACCCCGACCCTTTCCGCAAGCGCATCTGCCAGGCGACGTTCGAGGCGACGACGTTCGAGATCTTGCGGGACGTCAACGGGGTCGTCTTCCACCGTAGCTCTGACCCCTTGTTCGCGATTATGGACGCGGACCTAATGCAGACGCGGAGCGACGGCTCGGGCGGGCGGCTGAGCTTGCTCCATCGTGCGTGCGAGCCGTGTCGGATGGAGTTCACGAGCTCTGTAGATGCCGCGAGGGAGGAAATGTGGAGTAAGCTGCCCGCTTGGTTCGGGATAAGTTTGCCTTCGTGGCCATAATTGATTTGCCATTGTCTGCTCTGAAATTGTAGTAGATACGATCGCATACAAATCCGCCTGAAAGGCCTTTTGGGTGCGGGTCGATGCATTGACGGCAACTAAGGGCAGAGCGCTCAGTCCCAAAATGAAAATGAAAAGCTGGTCGTCGCCAGCAACCTCTCCTTCTCTCTTCCATCACTAAAATCCGGGTAACCCGCTTTATGAATTCCCGCACTCGCGTTAGGGCTAAAAAAAATACTGGTTAGATTCACATACGCCTGAATCGATAACACTATTCTCCTGCTCACCTTCGAGGTGTCTTGTTTTACAACTTCTCTCGAGAGGGTTAGATTCAGGAGGATTTTTTCAATTGCCGCGATCGCGTAAACAGCCTCCGCGACCGGTGGCACATCTGGCAGCGCCATATGTCCTCACCTGTCGCCTGTCTAGTTCTGTTTCTGAAAAAGACAAAATGAAGCGCCCGTAAGTTTTCCTCTCCTCTTCCGTTACCCAGCATGACTGACTCCGGTCAAGGTCAAGGCTACCGCCCCTCAAGTGAAAACCCTCCTTCAAGCCACGGTCATGGCCTCCTAAACGGCCATGCACCGGGTAACGGACCACTGAAGATTCCTGCTGGGAGTATCGCGGAAACGGCCAATTCTGTCGCGGACCAGCAGGCACCCTGGATGAAATCGCGTCCGTGGCGCTCTGGAGAACCTTTCCGGCACCCCCTGCCTAAGGACGGCGATCCATGGCGAAAGTGCAACCAACTTGTGAAGGACTTTGATGACGCGCGGTGCGAGCGCTGGAAAGATGAGATCCAGAACTTGCTGATTTTCGTGGGTTCACTTCTTGAGGATCTTTTATTTATTTATTTGCTGATTATTCGGCCCATGTCAATAGGCAGTCTCTTTTCCGCTGTCGTAACCGCGTTCGCAGTGGAGACGCAACGCCTTCTCCAAGAAGATCCAGACGCGACGGCCGCACTCCTGCTGGCGCAGATATCAGCACAGCTGAACCAAAACACATCGACACCACGCGATCCCGTCCAAACTGCCATCGAACCCTTCACCGTAACACTTCAATCGATACGAATCAACATTCTCATATTCCTGAGCCTCGTCCTCTCTCTGGCTACAGTCCTATTCGGCATCCTTACTCTTCAGTGGATCCGCGAATTCCAGCGGAAAGAGAATGTATCCCACGTCGAACTGTTGGTCATCCGGCAAGTAAGGTTCGAAGGGCTGACGAAGTGGAAGGTGCCTCAAATCATCTCCCTCCTCCCCGTTCTCCTTCAGACAGCGCTCGTCCTCTTCTTTGCTGGGTTGATCGATTTCTTGGTCAATATTCACCAGACGCTCGCCATCGTTGTCGGTGCGGTGGTCGGTCTTACTCTTGCCCTCGCGTTTACAGCGACCATTCTGCCCGCTCTGCAGAGCTTGTACTGCTTGATCATGTTCCCGAATAATCCCGGGATACAATGCGCGTACAAGTCCCCTCAATCTTGGGCATACTTCCGACTCATCTTCAACCCCATTTCCTTCCTCTTCACAACTGCGGGCAAGATCCACCGCGAATTCGAGGTCAAAAACTCTGTTATTGAGAACCTCACCCAACTCGCTAACGCGGATAATTGGTCTGATTACGACAAGATTTGGAAGGTCCACAAAGACGCGGACATCGATGCACCGCTCGCGTGGATAGCGACAGCTTTTACACAGAACCTCGAAGCTGTCTGTGCCATATACCACTGTTTCCGCGACGCTGATATCGGGAAAGCTTGGAAGGCATACTGGAATCTTGAGGGCGAGCACCGCCCTCCACCAGCCGTCGAGGAATTAACACAGAAGGACCAGGAGCTTATGCGTGACTTGATTTCGGAAGGAGTCGTCCGTCATTTTACAGCCAAGAAAGAACTGCGCCACTCTCAATCATTGCTAATGCATCATCTCGAGTTATACAATCGGACCACAACGTCTGGCGCTCGAATGTCAGACAGGTGTGCGTCTTACGCGAGGATGTTCACACCGAAGTGTCCCGACATATCGTGGATTGAATTTGGTTCCACAGGTTCTCCAGACATACCTCAAGGTTCGTAGAGGATCACAGCTCTCTGATTTGCCATGATTGACAATTCGGAATAGAGATGCAAATCCAGGTCCTCAATTCGCTCCTGCTCAAGATGGAGGGAAAGGGGTCTATGCAGTGGCACGATTTTGACCTCCTCTGGAATACCATATTCCGATTCCTGCAGCATTCTTCTCACTCAGAACACAGGATTTTGGACGACGTTATGGCCAGTCTGGAGCGAGCAATAGCGGTGCCTATCGAAGGGTATTGTGGAAATGCAAGAACGGAATGCAATGTGGCTTTCTTTAACCAAATTTTACATCCCCTGGCTAGCGGCTTCACAGGTCCACATTTCCAAGAAAACCTTGCCGACCTCGCGAAACGTCCGCCTTTCGTCCGGTGTATGGCAGTCTTGGAAAATTACCCTCAAGCCATGACCACGAGTAACAGGGGGTGGCAAAAATCCTTTTGGGAGCATTTTGTAGAGACATGCAACTTTGGCTCGTCGCATTTTTATAGTCCTGTATGAGTAGTACTAGTGAGTACTAGCAAGTATCTATATCCTCAGAACGTTTACTAGATCAGCGTCTTCGCACGTTACAACCGTCGAACCTTGTTACCTTGTTGAAACAATGGATGGTCGATGAAAGATCGACGGTGCGGCATGTCTTTGGTTGTTTGCTGCGACAACGGTCACCTCGGGACTATACGCTTGGCGGTATTCGCAGCATCATGCGCCACAAAGCTTGGCATCCAAAGCTGCCTCAACGCTGACAAGGCATGTAACTAGAGCTCACAATTCCTCCTTGGGGGAGCCTGCTTAGTTCAAGTTATCTGGCCCAATACAAGTGTATTACTCACATCGAGTAGGAGACGATTTTGTGGGGGAAAGTTGGGGGAAAGCAGAGAAATATTGGCGATGTGGTTCAACTATTATGACTCAATGATTCCCCAGCTTTCGGACACTGTAAGTCATAGTTTACCCCCTCACTCATGTGGAGATTCCAGGAGAAATGAACGCCTCCTTTCAGATTCTCGATTCGGCCTTCAATATTCAGTAACGATGCAGTCTGTGAAGAAAACGCAATCAGCGCCGCCAACATGCGCGAAGCGAATCCAGACATTTTGTTCTTCGCCGACGGAGATTTGCTGTCCCAGCCTTCCTGTTCCGCGTACGCCACACCGTGCTCCATCTCGGCACCCTAATTCGGGGACGGCAGCCCTTATGCTCCATATGCGCAGTTAGTGCGGTAAATGAGGTTTTCAACTCTGTAGAGTTTTTCCGAGCTCGGGTGGAAAGGGAGCAGAAGAAAGTTATGGCTATTGTGCGCAATGTCATGTTAGCGTCCATTGTCCTTTTTTTACGCTACGAATGGTAGTCCGCTGTCCATTAAAGTCCGTGTCGTACAATTATGAGAGGCGTAACCTCCCATCGTGAAGAACAGGAGTAGGTACATCAAGTACGACCTTCGAAGGGGTATAGACGACAAAGCGAATTGGTCAGAAATCATAGACGATATCCGGGTGGAGGGTCGTGGGCATCTACGACACGCAGTTGGCCCATATCGGTCACCCTCTGATCAGCTTCTAGAGCCTTTTGGTGTGCTGTCATGGTCTGATGGAGCTCCGAGGGATCCGTAGAAGAGGAGCGTGGAAATGAGCCAAAGGAGGGCGTACGCGCTGCCGCGCTAATTGGATCGAAGGAATTGTATCCGGCCCATGGGGAAGACGGCACTTCGTAGGGCGACTGCAGAGGTTCATGAACAGTGCTGGCAGTGTCGCTGATAGAGGGTCGCCGCTGGGAGGAGCTGCTGATGCTGCGAGAATGACGCAGTCCGTTCTCAGCCAGAAGAGGGGTGTTGGACATGGAATGAGTGGAGTTGTGCGAAGCTTGCTGATTTGAGTTCGAGATGGCGCGTGCTACGCTGACTGGGGCAATGAGCGGACTGGTTTGAGCCTGTGCCATTTCTGTTTCTGGGGTGTGAGGCCTTGAGCGAATCGGCATGAGGAAGGAGGATGGTGCAAAGGTTTGAGGACGTTTCCGTGCTTTGCGAGCCCTTTTTCGACAGTGTGCAAGGAGCATCAGCACCAAGCTTAGGATGATGGCTGTGAAACACAGATAAGTGGGAGCTTAACGAAACTAACGTAAGAAAATAAATTCACCACAGCCAAGAGCAACGCCCACAATCCCGCCCACAGTGATGCCGGAGCGCGAGTCGCTATTTTGCTGATTGGAATTGGAGGTCAAACTTGTCGCGCTGGCGGAGGGGCTGTTGCTGCTGGCCGATGAGGTAATAGTGGCAGAAGACGAAGTCAAGCTCGACGATGAGGTAATGGAGGACGACCTGGAGGTGTGTGTTGAGCTTGCAGTGCTAGACACAGTCGATGACCTCCTCGTCCTTGACGAACGACTCGTGGTGCACACATTGCCTATACAACTATCCGAGTCCGAATCCGAGTCGCTGTCACTATCACTGTCACTGTCGCCATCGCCACGGCCACGTCGAGAAAGCGACCTAGAGAGCCCAATAAATTCGTCCTGTGCCAACGAAATGTTGACGAGGCACTCACCAAGTTCGGGCTTGTGGTGCTGCTTTGGACCCAATGAGCTGCACGACAAGGGTCGCAACAACCAGCCGAGGATGGTAGAGAGAAGAGGAGAAGGGCATGCGAATGGTGGTGGTTGTGGACAAAGAATGAATGTGCGAATCGATGCAGGAATACCCCGTCCAGGGGGCACGCCGCCCACGTTGATTAGATTCCGCTGAAACTGCGGAGGGTCCAGCCTTCAGAAAAACCTTAAGCCACAACACCTCGGAAGAGGGTAGGGCTGTACTGTCCGGAGTGCCATTTGGTAGCTGCCGCGCTAAATTCGGTTTGGAGGGGAGGCGGAGCGTACCGTCGCGTAAATAGCCACGGAGACCGATCAAACTCGTTCTCCACTAAGTCCGCAGTTAGGGGGCATTCTGGGTCACACAAGTACTTTGAGCGGGAGAACGCGGCGATAACCGGGTGTTGGCTATAGACTAGACGCAGAGCAAAGCCTCAGTGGTGGATGAAACTTGTCTACAGTCTTGGCTTGGAGGACCTTGGCCGCCTTGATCCAAGGAAAGGAAGAGGGGCAATGCAAAGTCCTCGGCCTCGAGGCAATCGACCAAGCACTAGAGCAGCCAACTCTTGTCCTGGTAAAACCGGCTTGTCGTCACCGTGGAGTCGTCCTGTCCTCGTGCGCAGCCTCATTGCTCCCAAATCCCACGAACGCTGTTCCCACAGAGCGCAAAGGCGAGCAAGTTGGAAAGAGCAGTTTTGAGAAACCGCCTTCATTGTCTGATTAGCTCTAGATGGTCACAGTCGAACGATGACGGGGTTGGATAAAAAGATAAACATACAGAGGAAACATAATTCCCCAATGCACTACCATATCCGTTTAACCATCGTGTAGCGCGTGAGATCCTCGAGTTTAACACGTCCTTTCTTGCTCTCTCCAGGCTTGTTTTCTCCCATTTCGGACATACGAGGCACATCGTCGCGGTCGTTGTCGAGTAAAGTCTTCAGTTTCTTGTTATAACTCTGATCGAACAGCACATTAGCAGAGCTCTTCCGGAAAGTCAGAACGAAACGCACTTGTTCCTCTTTTCCTTCTCCGATCGGATTCCGTCCAAAGTCGTTGACGACATCTGCTGCCTCCCGCTCTTCCATACCAGCCCGACGACGAGTCGCATAGCTCACTAAATTTACGCCCATGATAATCTTCACTACCACGCAACTGCGAGAGGTGTCAGTTATCATCGTTACTGAGGCGAAAATCCGACAAACCATAGCCAGATCAGGAATCCCATAATAATCCATGTTGCATAATGAACGATCTCCGCGTTGCTGAGCGCACGAATTTTCCATGTCCATTTCCATGGTAGGGTAAAGTCATAGCTGGAGGAGAACATGAGGGCTATTGATTGGGACCCAATGAGGATGGCCAGCGCAGCCAGGGGCAGTGCTGCGAACCCCAGCCTTCGGGCAACAAGGGGAGATTGATCGACGTAGGAGTGCTATCAGCCTGGCGTCAGGTTCATTTTACACAACAACAATGGTATGAAATATGGGTGTCTACCTTGCGGGCACCACGTCGTCCAACGGCGCTCATACTGGACAGGTCCCGACAGAGAACATCAATGTATCGTTCGTAAACCGATGGTCGGATGTGATTAAATTTTGTGATGAATGCGTGCTTCAACCAATCTACAAACATTTCGGAGACTATGACTGTCAAGACTGGCTATATGCGTCGTGTCAGTTGTAGAAAGCATGATGATAGCGAGACATACATATGATATGACCCAGACAACATTGCTGCCTCTAAACCAACCAAAACTCTTTGGAAGAACAAAACCCGACGAAAAGTCAAACTCGCTACCGCTCAGCTCGATGAGATTGCGGAAAGCAACTATTCCCAGCATCAGAGACAGGGAAAAGCGCTCAACGATGTCTGTCCTCATGAACAGCTGTCAGTTGATGCCTCATCAAACTCGTCTAGCACCCATACCTGCACAGGTTATCTGGAAAAGGCTATCTTTCTCGAATTTCTTGAAGACACTTCCTTTGATTTCGACAAACTGATTAGAGACCAGGAGAGTTAGGAGAGCATGATCGTAAGAGTTGATGGCCACATTGAGTGATATGAGCTGGTAAACCATGACAAGAGCATGGGCCACTGGAGGGAGATAAGCATTCGAGGGCTCGAAGAAAGGCATCCTACCTACCGTTGTAGGCTAGTGCCAGTGCGAAAAACAGGAATGGCCTAAGGGTGTCGGTTGACACGGGTACTCGATGTGAGAGAGGCTCGAGCGTCGAACGCGAAAATAAGCAATCGAGAATATCCTGCCCAATGGACGCACACAGGCGATCTGCAATCTGTCATGCTACTGATAAGTTCAACAAGAATCCTCGGAGGAGGCCGCCATACCTCTAGAGCGTTGAAGATAACATATAACTTAATTGTGTCCTGTCCTCGGATTGTATGATAAATTTTACTTGCGTCGGTGAGGGGATTGAGGATAAGAAGTGAGGCAACGAGTAGGAGGACGCGGAGAAGATCCGCCTTTTGGGACGGAGGTAAAGGTGGGGCGGATCGGCGGAGAAGGTTTGCGATGAAAGGGAATATGGCGAGCACGAATCGAATGGGCATGATGGTGAAGGTGTATAGGAACGAGTCAAAGCAGAGTACGAAGCCAAAGCCTATAATCTATACGCGTTGAACGACGAGTCTTGCGACGTAGGAATGAACGGCTCACCTTTTCCATCGCCAGCGGCACACTCAGAAAGTTGCTAACGCGTTCCCATTTCAACTCTTGGTGAGAGTCGAAGTCCGTGGCTAACAATTCCTCACGTAGATAGTCCCACAGTGAAAACGGGACTGCATGATGATCCTGATGCTCCTGCTGTAGTGGTGGTTCGAATACCGACCTCGAAGGCGATACAGGGGTTGGAGGCGAGAAGGGGCGAGAGGGCAGTATCGGGGTGGGTGGTAATGACGCATACGCAGTCGGTGGAGGTCTTTCGTCGTCAAATATGCGCTTAATTGGAGATGTCGAACGCCCTCGAGGTTTCAAGTCTGATAATCTCAAGTGACGCTCTTCTTCATAATCGGAGGCGTCGGTGAGGTTGGGTCGTTGATAGACGTGTAATCCAGATGATCCTTGGGAAGGACTACCTAGATTACGTATTGGAGATGGTGCCGAGGCTAGTGATTTGGGCGAAGACGTTTGCCATCCTGTTCCACCTAAGGAGAGCCGTCTGCGTATCTTTCGAGACCTTCTTGTTGAGTGCTGCGTCGTCATGTGCGCAAGGATAGACGGAGGGGCAAAGCTGTACCTCTCAGTATTGTGCCTTTCACTGCCTGGAGGATGAATGGCCCGTGGAGCAAGAGTAAGACGTCATGGAAGGTGTGTTGAAGACGCGTTCCGGAGCTGTGCAGTCAGGAACACGTCGAACGTCACATGACCATCGGCAGAACGAACAGGGGAATTGGACCCACATGGACCAACTGTCGGGAAACTAAACGGAAGACTTCGGATAGAACATGAATATAAACACAGAGCATCAGGAGATAATTCATATATTTGAAACAGATTGTAGCGAGTGTAGACAGATCAATGACAGAAGAACGAAGAGAATAAAGAAACAGCAAAGGAGAGTGGTAAGCATACATAAGATACTTCACAGATCAGTAACATGAACAGAAGGAGTGTGTGTGCATTACAAGAAGTTTAAGGAGCAATAACAGTGGTAGTACATTGAGTTTCGAGATCTTGTTGGTCGGTCAGGAGCAACGAAACAGTCGGTCTCAAGAAAGAGGAAATATCAGCGGAGACGCCGTTCGCTCATACGCGAGGAGCTGGATTCATTGCGCCTGTGCTGCATATGAGCTGGTTGGCTTGGGGCTGGCTGGGCGTAATGCCCAACCTCCCCAACCTGAGCCTTGACACTGTGGGGGTTCGAAACGAGGCGTTGTCGCGCAAACCCATTCGACTCCATCCTCTGGTGGCGACGAATAGACGGTGGTCCAACAGTAGCCTCCATGACCGACCTAATCGACACGTTCGAAGGCAGACGCGGACGTGGCTGCAGCGGAATCGCATGCGAGATGACCCGCTGCTGCTTTTGAACGACCGGGTTGTGCGCCACTGGACCCTGCTTGACGTGTTCGTTTGGTCCAAAGACCATGTTGGGGCCCAGACTCTTCGTGGATAAGTTTGCGTGGCGCATGATGCTGTTGGCGCGTTGCGAGATATAGTCCCCTTCGTCCTGGCTCCTGGCTCCCGGCTTGTGCACCTTCAACGGCGGTCTGTCGGGCACGACAAGCTGCCGGACGGAGTCGGGGTAGGCCATCTGCGTGTCCGTAGGCCGGGTGCGGGTATCGAGAGTCGAGCGAGGCTGGGTGCCACCGCTGTGTTTGTCGTGGCCACCGCGACGCTTGCGCCGCGGAGGGATGAGGCTGTGCCCTTGCCACAAGAGATCCTCTATCTTCTTCTCCTCTTCATACCTGGTCCGCAACAGCTGCACAAACCGCAGCTCACTTTCCATGTCCATATTCGGAGGCTTATTCCATATAGAGGGGGGAGAAGGGAACTGGCCAATCAGTTCGTGCATCTCCTTTGCCGACAGTTGGGGTACCTCGCGCGGCCTCTCAAAATTCAATGCCGCGTCTTCATCATCGCTCGCATCCTGGAACGCAGGGTGGAGGAACCCTGCGTTGGGGCCGCGGCCGATGTCGATAACGGGAAAGCCGACCTGGCTGACCCGCAGTTCCTTACCACGCTTGCTCTGGAAGGAAGGCTTCTGGCGGTGCGCGTATAATTCGGGGCTGGTCTCGGCGGAGCCTCGCAGCGGCATCGATCTAGAGTGCCGCAGAGTCTTGTCTCGCTTCTTGGAGCTGAGAAAAAAATGTGAGGATGGAAGTAGGAACATATCAATAGAGGCGCGTACTTCTTTCCTTTCCCGAAATATTTACGCAAGGTGTCCATCCTCCGTGATTGGAATATAAGTTAGAGAGATAGTAGTAGTAATAAATTGGGGTTGAATGCTTAGGTGTGGGTGTCGCAGATGGTGGGGATGATTCGGTGGTGAAAGGGGGGTGAGGTTACGCAGGAGGTGGCAGCCTTTGCTTTGGGCCCGTATTTTATATCCATCGCGAGTGGGCCACAGGCCTCGGCAAAGCGGGCCATCGGCAGCTTTTTCGAGGCAGTCGAGTGGCGCATTGTCCCCCGGCTCGTGCCTTCCCGTCTGTACGAAGGTGAGCTCCCATTTCTGGTAAAACGGTGCAAAGCACATGAGCAGCGTGGTCGAGCGCCTTACATGAGGAGACTCCTACGTGGGGCCTTGGGCAATGCGTTCTATGAACAGCATGTTTCAATTGAAGCTAGCTGTATGTCGAATCCGGTCAATATTAGGATGATCTGTCCGCTAACAACAAGCGTGTCGGTAGTTGTGTCCGGGGGCATAGTTCCAAGCTCGAGGGGAAGTCACTACAACATCCTGACCGTGCTGCGCAACTGTCAAAGTCCCAACGACCGAGGGTAAGTATGTAGGGGATGGTGCCAAAGCGCGAGCGTGATGAGACACGTCAATATAACGAATCATATGATGTGACAAACGCGTGTCCTTGTTCTGAGGAAATTCTGGTAGTGGGGATTCAAACTCCTTAACCATACACAAGCAACGAGAATAAATACATATCGTTTGATTCCATATTCATATAAGTATAGGCATAATCGTGCGCATATGTTACACACTTGATACTACGCTACAGTAATTTTCGGAAGGGATGGTATGTAGAGTTTTCATACCTTTTTTTTCGTTCTTTTCTTCGGCTTATTTAGGTTCCTTCCACCAATGATGAGGTCCATAATGATGACGATGACAATAAGGGAGGACGAGGACGGCAGTGGGTGGATGCCATGTGACAGCAGAGCAAGGGAAAGTGCAAGCGGATGCATGGAGAGCGAGAGCAAAGAAGTGAAGAAGGGAAAACGAATGGC
>MPNV01003740.1:0-21722 GCA_013376435.1 Cyclocybe cylindracea | reverse complement strand
ACGGCACCAGCGCCGTTCTTGCCAAGTCCGCCACTGAAGGATGCAGAGCGACCGAAGGCCCTCTTTCCTTTGCTCGGGCTTACTGATGCCGACGAAAGAAGGGAAGACGAGAGCGAGACGAGTCCGACACCCTCCAAGACGCCCATCAAGTCGCCAAACTCTACTCGCGAAACAGGCTCGAATATACCGAGCTCAGTCCGCGAGAGGACCGCGGTGTAGTAGGTGTGAAGTGAGCTAGTCTCGATTCCAACTACTCGGCTTGATGAAGTTGCAGGAGCAGAAAGCGTACGCTTCATGGGCGACGCTGTAGGCTTCTTTGGCGACGTCTGTGAAGATGATGACAGAGTGAGACCGGCTTCCAGACGCTTGGAGGCAAGAAGGATGTTGAGAAGGACGAGACGGGCTTGAAGACCAAGGTTACGGATTTTCGTAATCGTCTCGCTGTTGCTGCTGGTGGCAACTGGGGTGGGGGTGGCTGTGGTTGCGTTGGGGGTCTTCGGCGCAGCGGAGGCAGGGGTGTAGGCTTTCAGAGCCCCAAGGACGTGCTGAGGGGTGACACTGGTGGCTGGGGTGTTGAGAGGGTTCTCGTCTTCAGACTTGGGCGCCGATGCGGCGACAGCCAGCTCAATGGCGCCACGAAGGACTTCGAAGACACTGCGGACATCACCTGTCAGAGAAGCGATCTTCTTCGTCAACAATGTCAGGGTTGGGGTGGGCAGGAATTTCTTCATTGCCATTGCAGCCTGTTCNAAACATGAAGACCGCAGAAAGTAGAAAAAAAGCGCAAGTTAGATGAGCACAGAGAAATCATCCTCGATAGGCACCTGCGAACGTGTCGAGTTCGGCAGGCCTAGCAGGCGAGGCCTTGAGGTCCTTCGCAAGACGCGACTTCTCCCTCTCCCAAATGCCCCGGACCTCCTCCCCGCGAGCATCGGTAGGCGATGCATCAGCAGTGACACCCAAACCACGGAGGATCTCGTCGGCCCAAAGGCCTTCGACCAGCCTGACTTCGCCAACGGCACCAGCGCCGTTCTTGCCAAGTCCGCCACTGAAGGATGCAGAGCGACCGAAGGCCCTCTTTCCTTTGCTCGGGCTTACTGATGCCGACGAAAGAAGGGAAGACGAGAGCGAGACGAGTCCGACACCCTCCAAGACGCCCATCAAGTCGCCAAACTCTACTCGCGAAACAGGCTCGAATATACCGAGCTCAGTCCGCGAGAGGACCGCGGTGTAGTAGGTGTGAAGTGAGCTAGTCTCGATTCCAACTACTCGGCTTGATGAAGTTGCAGGAGCAGAAAGCGTACGCTTCATGGGCGACGCTGTAGGCTTCTTTGGCGACGTCTGTGAAGATGATGACATGTCTAGACCGGCTTCCAGACGCTTGGAGGCAAGAAGGATGTTGAGAAGGACGAGACGGGCTTGAAGACCAAGGTTACGGATTTTCGTAACCGTCTCGCTGTTGCTGCTGGTGGCAACTGGGGTGGGGGTGGCTGTGGTTGCGTTGGGGGTCTTCGGCGCAGCGGAGGCAGGGGTGTAGGCTTTCAGAGCCCCAAGGACGTGCTGAGGGGTGACACTGGTGGCTGGGGTGTTGAGAGGGTTCTCGTCTTCAGACTTGGGCGCCGATGCGGCGACAGCCAGCTCAATGGCGCCACGAAGGACTTCGAAGACACTGCGGACATCACCTGTCAGAGAAGCGATCTTCTTCGTCAACAATGTCAGGGTTGGGGTGGGCAGGAATTTCTTCATTGCCATTGCAGCCTGTTCGTCATCGGAGAGGGATTTCAGGCGTGTCTGAAGGATGTCCTGCAGTTGTGCCGGTGTATATGGAGCAAAGTGGATGGTCTGGACGTTCGAGGAAGGGGAGAAAGAGGTGGACGACGATGATAAGGTAAGAGTGTGGGTGTTGGCGATGGCAATAAGACGTAAAGTCGTGGACAGGGTTTCGGTAAGCGTGAAGATTGATGAAAGTGTTTGTTCGTTGGGCGTAATATGATCAAGTTCGTCAAGGATGAGGACGCTAGAAGCACAGCTGTCAGCGAGGATCAATGAAGAGACAAAGGGACTTACGATTTCGTGTTGAAGCCATTTAGGATAGAAGTGACTGCATCGCGTCCTTTGAGCTTCTTGCTTGCAGCTGATTTTCTCTTCGGCGCTTCGCCAAACTCCTCGATCATTCGTTCCCACAAGCCATCAACGCTCTTCAGCGCCATGCAGTTAATGGAGATGACCTTGACATCGCAGTTCGTGTCGCTTGAAAGTTCGCGGATGATGGCGTTGACAAGAGCAGTCTTCCCAGTTCCTGGTGAACCTGAGATGAACATGCTAGAGACTGCCTCATCGTCGTTCATGGATGTGCCTTCGATGAAGGGTGCAAGGAAGCTGAGGATAGCTGCGCGTTCATTGTCGCGGCCAGCAATCTGCGCTTGGGTGTTGTTACAGGTAGAGCGGAGCAAAGCACGGGCACGAGAGTGGATAGGAAGCAAACTGGTGGGAGGAGTAGGGGGAGGCGTTGCAATGGCAAGCGTGGAAATTTCTGTTGAGGGAGTGGCAGGCGGCATGGAGGCAACCGAAGCGGTCCTTCGTGGAACTGAGGATCCGGCAATGAGAAAGGTATTCGACGAAATGAAGAGTAGGCATACCTGGTCGGCTACGTGGAGGTGTGATAGCTTCTGTCGTGGAGGTCTGTCTGAGCATGCGCGCAGCGCGAGGCGTCAGCTCTCCGTTGATAGGGGAGACAGAAAGAGGAGGAATGTTCTCCTTGTTGCTGCCATCGTCGACAAAGGTGGATGAGATGCGAGGGCGCTTCGGATGAGGAGTGTTGTCGGGTGTCTGGAGCTGCTCACAGACCTGCGTCGGCGCTGGGGCTGGCGACGAGGAGTCTCGGTGGCCACGCTTTCCAAGGACGGTGCTGCGACGTGTCTGCATGTTGGTGTGTGCGGGAGACGTCGGAGGAGAGATGGATGGTGGTCGGAGGAGGGCAGGAAAAACACGCACTGATATCCTCCCACAATTCAAGCTCCGATATCTGATCAAACGCGAGGCGCGTAAACGCGTCGCGTCATCACGTGTAGACGCGTCTAATTGGCCCCGGCGCGTGACTGCCGAGACGCGTCCGCGTCTTCACGAGGTTATTCCCTCGCTAGCCACCAGAGAGCGCTACCCAGCTAAAGTATTTTTCTGAGCAGTGAATATGCTCTAGCTACTCATTCCAAAGCCTCTCGATGAGTGGTGTCACTTCTCTCCGTTCGATCGAGAAAAGAAGACAAGACCATGGTGTTCACACCATAAAAGAGGGTTTGTTCTATCAGAATGACCTCTGCGCGTCTCCACTGTCTGATACTATTATGCGGCATGTAGTGTGTATCGGTGTGACGTTGGAACTAGGGAAAGAAAGACTACTAGAAGAAATCTGAATAACGTACACTAGAGCGCTTCTTCAGACGGTAGTAACCTCAATTTGTTCTATTCGCTTCTTCTCATTCAACTCGGCCTTCTTCTTGTCAGATTCAACTTTCTTCTTCTCCCTTGACGCCTTCTCCGTTTCGGTCTCGTCCCGATAGCGCCAATCTCCCCAACGGCCAGTGCCAAAGGTCTGCCGTGAGTTGCCGCCAAACACGATCAGACCAAAAAGCCATTCTGGTAGCATATGGAAGACGTAGAATGTTGCCTTCGAACCAGGAGAATTGAGTGGGCTGAATCCTCGAAGGGACGTGGTTTTGAACCGCATGACGGAGAGACGATAGATGGCGACCGTAATCTATAGAAGAGAAATGACATTGAGAATGTGTCGGAAATGTAGAGTAGTGGTGTGACTTACGAGCAGACTCATGAACAATGTAATGATACCCACACCGCGCCGACTTATCCTTGCAAGCCTCATCTGACCCCACACCACAATAGTGAACAAAACCAGGATGAACCCCAGCACGACCGCCGTGCTCACATATCTCAAACGTGCCGTCGTGTCCGCCTGGTCCTCGTCATTCTGCGCCTTACTGAAATTCGCATTCGCAATTATGCCAGGTACCGTCCCAGCGAGGAACGCGAAGCCCGCAACATCTGCGAACCTGCGCGCCGCGAAGCGAGTGCTCTTCAGATCGGGAGTTCCTTCAGGAGGAGAGCCCGTGACGCAGCCTTTCGTCATCGCGGCTGGAGACTGGGCGAAGGTTTCCGAACCGTAGGTAGCGTTGACCAGCAGGCAGCGCAGGAACCCGACAAGTTCTCCCGCGAGGCCGACGAACCCCAACCCGAAGCTCACTTGCATGTAGTTGAGCAGGCCCCCCGAATACCGCATACCATCGTTGCGCGCTTGGGACGCTCGTAGTGAGAAAATGACGATCCTACATTTCACCAAACCTTTCTATCAACCAAAGATGATGAAGGCTATAGATATGAGCGAAGACTTACCGTTCGATGGAAAATATGATCGTCCCGATGAGCAACGTAGTCCTGGAGCGCCTATCGTAGAGCCGATAGGCTATGAGCAGCGCAAGGAGGCCATAGAGAGCGGCAAAGACCACAGCTGGCGCAAAGTCGGAGGATAGGACAGTTCCGCCAATTGGAGCAGGGAAGTCGACCATCTAAGTACCCGCACGTTCGCAACTCGAAGTCCTGGGAAGTGGAAGGGAAAGATATGCAAGCCTCACGACGCAGGAGTCCTCCTTTAATATGGTGGCGAGCGGCTGATAGAGATCAAGGGAAGCTAGGACACCTAAAAATGCGCCACGCGCGAAACTTCCGGGGGCAGCGCAGGATCTCCAGCAAATCCATATACAGCACTGCCCTCTGTTGTGGAGAGAAGGATGGAGGTTCGTGTCGGCATTATGTTTACTTCTCGTTAAGGACAAGCTGCGTGCTGCGCAAAGCAACGGGTCATTGGGATCCGTGGAGAGTTCGGAGGATGGCGTCCAAGTTCCAACATCCAGCGTCCAAAATTCCAAATGCTCTTCGAATCAATCGCATGAGATTCGGAATATCGTGGAAATCCCTTAAAGCAAATGGGCGTATAGGATGTACATACCAGCGATAGCAATGACAGGTGGTGGCAATAAATATAGTGACTCTAAATTAGGGTGATATCTTCCACTTTTCCTCCGTCCGCACCCAGCCTCAGCGCAATAACCTGTGTGCTCAGGCTCGAGTATCCATTCCCAATGAACACCTCCGCCTTCCTCGCAAGCTCAACGTCAACACACACTCTCCAATCGCGCTCGCCTTTCTCGATTGGGACATCGGCGCTCTGTGTCACGCGCAGCATCGGCCCGCCGACCCAGCCATGCTGTGTCGTCCAGCGCTCGTTCGTCAGCGCCTGGGCGAGCTTGTAGAACTGCAGATATACGGTCGGGTGGTCCCAGGCGCCGTCGTGGAGGATGTGGACGGTGCGGACGTTGCCTCGCGAGCGTGCTTGCTTAGATATGGCGTCGAGAATGCGGCGGAGGGAGGGGTAACAGTGTTCCATAATGGAGGCTGCGTCGCTTGTGTTCAGAGCGGGAGGGTAGGTGGCTGGTCGGAGCAGGGGAAGGCCACCCCACGTCGTGAAGCCTTGGTGGGCGGTGTTTAGGTACTTGCAGTGGTCCTCAAAGTCGCCTCGGCGGAGATGCACCGCCATGTACGGACTGCCTTCACTTGACGAAGGCGCTCCGCGTGACTGTAGTTTGAGTTTTGCTTGGGTCCTGTCGACGATAGCTAGAACGTTGTCTGACCACTTGAAGTGGTTTGCGAGATATTTTTGGAAGCTCAACCAGACGTCATGGATTCCTGTGGATGCAAGGTAACTGGAGGGGTTTATGGATAGGTCACTGAGAATAAGTGGACTCGACGCACTTCCAATTGAATAGCCAGTCTTCCACTACAATGCATCGATCATTGGAGTTCAAAATGCTCTTCGCATGCTCCCATTGGTTTTCGGTGTTGGTTACTAGCTTGACACGAACGACGTCTTCTGGTGGGCACACTTCGTCGAAAGCAGAGTCACTGATGGTCCCCTCCGTCGGTCCACGAAGAAATGCTGATAAAGGAACTTCTGCCTTCTCCCCACGCGGGCGCCATATGAAGGGCTGGTAGACATAAATCCGTGACGTTTGCAGCGCAAGATGATGATACAGTAGAATTTCTTGGGCCTGAGATATTGGTGAGCAGTGTATCGTTGCAAAACCACAAGACCACGCACCTGGTTGTTGAATCCGGCGCCCTGGAGTTGTTTAAACTTAACATACTTGTTCCCTAGCTCGTTGTGGATTAATTTCCTGGATGCCTCATCTTCGGAGGTGAATAGGTCGTTGTAAAGCACAGTGGGCGGTCGAGACGTGAGATATGTGTAGTAACCCAGGAAAGTTAGACATCCCAGGACGAGAATGGCTGGTCTAAGCACCCGCCAGTTGGGCGTAATGGTCGGCATGAAGACATCTGGGCGAGTGCTGGTGGAGTGAGTTCTGAACGGTTCTCTTGGCACGCCGTGAGAGTTAGACACGGTCACTGGTGACCTTGGCTCGGCACGCGTCGATCTCAACCTCTGTCTCCCACATGTCTGCCCTTCAACTTTCAAGATATATCCGGTCTTCGATATGTCGCAGAAATTTACTTTTCCAAGCTCAGGTCGGCTCACGCCGGTGGCTGTCCGACACGGTTGAACCACCACCCGACGCACCAACATCCTCGACGGACGACGCGCAAGAGAAAACGAGGAGGAGGCCGAAAGGCAGTCGGGCTTTAGAAGGGTATACTATGGCCGACATGCCACTCAAGCGCAGCAAAAAAGCGCAATTAGGCGTGATCAGAAAACAAGGCAGGCCCGCTGTCCCTAAAACCAGTGTGCCGAAGCGAAAGACAGCGCAAGCCGCAGAACGGGTTGACGAGGGTCCTCCTGGCTTGCGCCTGCCTCCTCCGGAAACTTGGAAATCCGTCTTCAAGCACGTTCGCGATACATCAGGTCGTGTAAGCATACGGAATCCAGAAACTGCTGCAATGTTGGCGGAGCAGTTGGTGCCCGAAGGTTCAAGGAATAAAATCATTATTGACGCAAATCCTGGTAGGCTTCTTGTTGTTACCCCTATATCTTGCTGATGCGAATGCCCTTTTAGGACCTGGGCAACTGACACGAGCCTTACTGGCGCTTCCGAAGGAGAGAATCAAGAAAATAATCGTGTTGGAAAGTGCCGAATCTTACCTGGAATATTTGAGGGCAAGTGCATCTTCGCTGCTAGAGTGGGTGTATTCGTGTAAAGCTTTCCCTTACTCCTTCCTGCCAGCCCCTGGAAGAGGACTCTCGCGTCGAAGTTTTCCCTTGGTCAGCCAGAGAGTGGGATTCTTACCGAAAACTCGAAGAGTTGGGAGTGCTTACAGACGTGCCGGTCGTCTCTGGACATGAACGTCAGTACCTTCACCTCTATGCAAGATGCCTGCATTGACCTCTCCTCAGCCCACCCAACATTAATTTTTATTATGCATATCACCGGTAAGACGGAGGGCGAACAATTAGTCAATCAAATACTGCGTGCGATGCCTGATGGGCAGTGGCTTTTCAAATATGGACGAGTGCCTGTTCATTTCATCCTGCCATTGCACATAAGCGATGTATCCTTTCCTCCCTTTTTTAACCCTAGAATTTCATTGACTCTTTTTTTTCCAGAGGATCATGGCTCCTGAAGATTCAGTAACGAGAGGGAAGGTTGCTGTTATGGCTCAAGCAGCCGCAGACATGTCGTATTGGGGACCACCGGAATGTCTGCAGCCATACGAAGATCACTTCCACCCGCTGTCGACACGCAAAGGCAATAAAGCTTCCAAACACGTTGACCTCCGCCGGAAGCTCCCAGAATACGCATCCCTTTCTTGCACCCCAAAGGAGCACCCTGTGAGTACCTTTCGCATCAAGAGACGAACGCTGACTCTTATCCGGCGAAGATGATTCAACCGAACGATCTTGACTTTTGGGACTACTGCCTTCGAAAGCTTTTTGTTCAAAAAGCCACTCCGTTGAGCAAATGCATAAAGTGTGCCGGTCCGAATTCTCTGTAATTCTCGTGCTAATCTCGTTGATATTATCAGCTCCCTCGGCCCTGGTGCCTCCAATTTGTTGCCAAAGCTGGACGATCCTTCACTCCCTTCGGAGAGCATCATTAACTTAGGTTCAAGGCCACGAGAATTCACTATTGCTCAATGGGCCCATCTGGTTTCGGTCTTCAGGGATTGGCCGTTTAGACCTGAGGTATGTACGTGCATTAGGTCCTTGTTCTTATTGTTCAACACCCTCTTAGGACCTATCCATCGATACGTTCTTCTTGTTGAACAAGGATCACGCCCGACGATGATCACTACGGGAGCCGACGACTACACCTTCCAAAATGCCGAATGATGTTCCCTTGATGCCCTAGGTCGCAGACTCTAATAAACATTTGGTAAACGTGATGTCTACAAAGAGCTCGATGGATAGCTTAAGCAACTGCGGTTTTCAGTAACTGAAGATTCGAGCCTTCACAGGACGAAGGCTGTGGCCAGGAATACGTTCCTTTTTGAGTAACTGATGGAGGAAGGCTTGTCCTTCGCAGGCTTCAAGTCACTGTACGGTTCTTCTTAGCCGACCATGGACCTCATCTGCTGAATCTTCCTTCGGTCGTTCATGGCTATGTTCTCCAATGCGCACCACTTCACGATCAAAGGAGGTTCTTTTACGGCGGTCAACGGTGATTACACAAATATTGTCCACAATGAAGGGAGTGCAGGTGAGCCTGTAGGAGTGGCGACGCACCTAGGCACGGAAAGACCGACGCGCGCTAAGTGAACGAACGCGGCATGGGGCCATCAAGGAGAACGCCGGTCACCATAAGTAGCGACCGACCCGCCGCCCTCGAAACCTTTCACAAAATCACATCCCCAAAGGGTACTCCTGCCATAAAGACAAACGACGATCACCCTCGAAACCCGTCACGATATCGCAAAACGCCCGACAAAGACTCGAAAGGAATCGGTACCGACTTCTTTGAGCGCATGACCACCAAATAAACCTTTCGTCCAATCGCTACGTACCGGAACTCGTTGACACCATGTGGACTGTATTTTCTTGACTCACCTTCAATTTCACAAGCTCGAAACCTCTTCCAACTTTGACTCATTCAGTGGTTATGGATATGTATAAATACACTTTCTTTGTAGCATAATACTTCAGTGAAATACACCCCAGTTTTCTACTCAAAGACAAGCATCCCGAGACAGCCACCCGACAGTCAAGCAGTAGCCAGAACGAGCCCAGTACCTCGCTTACGAACAAAGCAAGAATTTGAAGTCAGAAGTTTCCCATGGTTAGTGCGCACGCAGAAATCATTGTCTAGCAAATTTATTATCGAAGATCGCTTATCAAAGAATATATAGGACTATACTAAGTACACAAAGGAAGGTATCCCCAAAGACTACACCTCGGATCGCGACCCATACGATCTGCCAAACCCTAATTTCCGCAACACCCCCTTCCTCGCAGACGGACGCTGCGACCCATCATATCCCTGCACGGGGATATCCGAACTCGGACGGTACCTTTGTCATACAAGCCTCCTTGATATTTCCATGGCCAGAATCTAACGTCCAGTTCCTGTTTTCCCCCCGTGCAGGACTCCAGCTGGTGCACCAGCATATAGCAGGAGGGCTTTTCATGATTCCGCTGAGCGCTTCCCCCCGCCGAAGTGCCATGCTGATACGCGCAAGGCGATTATTCACCACATCAAGCGCTGAATTGCGAATCCACTGCGAACAACCCAGGCGCTGTGGTTGAGTGGTCCTACAGGCGTAGGGAAGTTGGTAATTGCACAGACCGTAGCGGAGATATGCAGAGAAAATGATGAATTGGCGGCTAGTTTCTTTTCTCGCGGGCGAGCAGTAGAAGGAATTTTGCAATGCACTTCCTCGCCACTATTGCCTATCAACTCGCTCACTCCATACCAGCAACAAAGGGAATCATTAATCAAACTCTTGCGGACAACCCAACTAAATTGGATTGTTCCCTCAAGTTGCAAATGAAGGAATTGATTATTCGGCCCATTTGCGAAGTTGTTGAAAAGGGCGGCAGTATTTCGCCTCAAGTTGTTATCGTTGGCAGGCTGGACGAATGTCGTGGTGAAGATCTTCAGTGCCATATTCTGGATCTAGTCCACACCACTGCCATGACACCCCATTTCTCTCTCTGTTTTCTCATTGCCAGCCGGCCTGAATCCCACATACAAGAACACTTCCAGCATTCATTGATCAGAGAAATCTCTCATTTGGTCTTCCTCGACAACAAATTTGATCCAGACAGCGACATCCGACTCTACCTGGATGGCAGGTTTTTGGAGATCAGGAAGAAACCATGTCATCGGCATTCAGTGCAGAGGGTCTCTCCCCTCTGGCCCTCAGAAGGCGCCCTCAGACATCTTGTCAAAGAGCCTCTGGCCAATTCATATATGCCTTGACCATTTTGAAGTTCATTGATGACCCATACTGCAACCCATTGGCCCAACTGGAAATGGTTCTATGCCAACTCGAGTTTCTCGTCATTTGCCACCCTCGACCAACTGTATACAGGATTCTCGTGTGTTTGGTTGACCCTAGTCAGATTGTCCAAGTTCTAGAGGTCGTCTTGATGATATTTGCTGGGGCACACAAATGACCACAGCACAGACTTTGGGACCCTGCAATGCTGTTCCATTTGCTCAACGATATCTTAGAATTCAGAGAAGGTGATTCACCAGTCCTGTTGCAAGGATTACATTCATTCCTGGAGATCCCAGATCTAAGCCCTTCAGATCTCTCTGGGTGCAAAGCCTAGCTGCGGTTGTTCTTGCTGAACTATAAGTTCTGGTGTAGTTTTTATTGTCAGTGGCCCTTCCTCAAAAAGAGACATGTTTTTATTATGATCTCGTTCGTAGCTTCAATGGGATATGCAATCAACAATGGGGTTACAAGTCAAGAATGATTGAAAATATTGTAAAGGATTTGCATTCTCTTGATATTGAGGAGTAAATGTATCCTCCTACCCTTCAAGTTAGGTGAACAAAACAATTTGGAAGGTCTAAGTAGTCTGAAGGCCTGACTAGATACACCATCCAGAAAGGAAATGTCAAGGAGACGTTTTGGCTCTGCTCCATACTTTTCCTTTGTGCTAGTTGGTATTACAGATCCCTGCCCACATGTCAATATCTGATGCTGATGTTCTCTTTCAATAGGTTTCTGGGAACACATTTGGTCAAACTTGTTCAATTGAAAATTGATAGTGGAGCAGCAATACTTGCCTTGTTGCATTTGCAGCTCAGTTGCACATGTCAGAACGCCACCCACTTCATGCTTCTTATTTTTGATGGCATTGATTGTGCATCTGGATTATCAACTACATGCCCCCTCCAAGTGCTCCTTGCAATTTCTGTCAGTTTTACTAGGTGGGTTTGATTGGACAATCATCCTGTCTTGGTCATTCTGATGATCAGGATCGTGATGAAGCTGCGAGAAGATGGATTGTTTCCCTTCACAGGCATTTCTCAATAGACTGTCTGAGGTCCAGGTCAGGGCTGGCCCTCAACCTTTCTGCTGGCCCTGACCCTGGCCCTCCTAAAAGGGCCAGGGCCTGGCTGGGCCATAAAGGGGTCAGGCCAGGGCCAAACCTGGGTTGGCCCTAAAAAAAAACTTATTTTTTGATTTGTTTTTGCAATTAAATAAAAAGATTTTATTTCATTTTAAGTAAACTATACAAGAGGTATTCTACAGAATACATATTCATCTTGTTGTGGCCATGGAAGGGTGGCAGTAGTGAGGCAACAGCAAGACAACAGTGGTGGCGAGATGATGACAGAGGCAAGGTGATGGTGAGCGAGGGTGGGGGCAGGGGCAAGGCAATGGTGAGACAATGATGAAGGTGGGGGTTGTGAGCAGCAAGGCAATGGTGAGGTGATGGCAGTGGTGAGGCAATGATGGAGGCAAGGCAACAGCGAGCAACGGTGAGCAAGGGTGGGGGCAGCAGCGAGGCAACAGTGAGACAACAGTGGTGGCGAGATGATGACAGAGGTGAGGCGATGGCAAGTGAAGGTGGAGGTGAAGGCAAGGGGATGGTGACGGTGTGAGCAGTGAGGTGAAGGGAGGGCGAGATGATGGCAGGGGTGAGACGACAGCAAGCGAGGGTGGGGATGGGGCAAGACAATAGCAAGACAATGGCGAGGATGGGGGTGCAAGTGGTGGTGCAAGGTGAGACAAGGGCAGGGGTGAGGTGATGGCAAGCAATGGCAAGTGAGGGTGGGGGCAGGGGCAAGGTGACGGTGACACGATGGTAGGGGGGAGGGCAAGACAAGGGCAAACGACGGTGAGCAGGGGGTGCGAGCAGTGATGGCGACATGGTAACAGGGGCAAGGCGATGGCAGGAGCAGCAGCAAGGGTGGGGGTGCGAGTGGTCAACAACTGCAGGTCAACAACGGTGGGGAGAGGATGTGGTAGATGGGAGGGATTGGATGTGGGAGGGAGACGATGGTGTCAGCCCAGGTTCAACCTGAGGTCCGAGGGCCAACCAACCCTTGGCCCTGGCCCTCAGGTCCAGGCCAGGGCCAACCTGGGGCCAGAGGGCCACAGACTGGACTGCAGACAGTCTAGTTCTCAATCCATTGTCCCAGGTCTACTAGACACTGGTCATTGACCAGTCATCCTTGGACAGCACCATGTGGGCCTCCTTAATCCAGATCATGGACCTGCTCAAGTTGAAGGTAGTTACTGTCCTGATACAACCTTCTCTTCACGGCTGGTGATGCGTGACATTTGTGAAGAGATTTGCAACTCTTCAAATCTGTACTGGACACCTGACAGAACCCTAAAGTCTTTGCAAAGTTGGACAAAATATTACCATATATGGCATGCCCAAATGCCCTGCAGGGAGCAAAAAAATTGGTCACTCTTCAAATTGCCTCAGGACGTGTGACATTTCTCAAGATCTCTTCTCTTCAAAGGTCTTTGTGACACATGACAGAAGAGAAGATCGTATCAGGACAGTAGAGCAAATTTCCAGATCTAATGTCCCTGTGCACCCAGCCAGCACAATAAAGCAATTGGAGGGCTAATTCAAAGTTCAGCACATAATATAGAGAATAGCAGACAGCATGCTCACCTATAATGGATTGCAACAATAGCTCCATTATCAGCTGAAGCTCATTCAAATCATGCAGGGCATGGCAGACCTGCTTGAACACAACATGATACTGCCATTTCAGAGCATACTTTTGAGGGCACCAGGTGAGGTGGGCTTTGAATAGGGGTGTATAGGCCAAAGGGGATTGCCACAGGATCAAGATGGATCAGCTCCAGATACCTGTGACTGCTGTGAGGAAACCTGAGATGATGGAATGCCAACAGAGAAAAGGCCATCCACAGGGTAAGCAGATGCCAGGACTGCTCTTGATGTATGCCCCTGGCAGTCACATTCAATGCTGAGGAAGTATTTCTTGTAGGCTTTGCCTTTGAGGCAACGTCGGATTTCATCCTTCATTTCTGCTGTGAAACCTGCAAACTGTTGGGGATCCTTAGACTTCATTGCCTGTCCAAACACCTCCAGGTCACTGAAGAAGACTGCTTGTATCTCCTTTTCTGTCAGGGCAGTAGCATCTAGCCAAACATCCTTGAGCACCATAAGATGGGCATTGGGCTTGGGTGTCAGGTCTTGGAACATTTCTACTTCTATTGCCTCCCAAACACGTGTCGTCTGGCCAGTTTAAATAGACTGTCTGAGGTCCGGGTCAGGGCCAGCCCTCACCTATTTTGCTGGCCCTGACCCTGGCCCTCAGGGCTGGTGCCAACTTTCTCTGGCCCTGGTCCTTTTAGGAGGGCCTGGGCTGGGCTGGGCCATAAAAGGGTCAGGCCAGGGCCAAACCTGGGCTGGCCTGAAACAAAACCTATTTTTTGATTCATTTTCACAATTAAATAAAAAAAAATTATTTCATTTTAAGCATATTATACAGAAGGTATTCTACGGAATACGTATTCATTTTGTTGTGCCCATGGAAGGGTGGCAGCAGTGAGGCGACAGCAAGACAACAGCAGGGGTGAGATGATGACAGAGGTGAGGCGATGGCGAGTGAGGGTGACGGCGACAGTGCGAGACGAGGGCAGGTGCAAAATGAAAGCGGTGCAAAATGAGGGCGGTGCAAAACGAGGGTGGTGCAAAATGAGGGTGGGTGGGCAAAACAAGGCAGGTGCAAAACGAGAGCGAGGGTCCGAGGGTCTGAGGCAAGGGCGAAATGAGGGTGGGTGCAAAACGAGGGTGAGGGTGAGTGGGGGCAATGGCGACGGTGCGAGGCGAGGCAATGGTGACGGTGCGAGGCGAGGCGATGGTGCAAAACAAGGGTGAGGGAGGGCAATGGTGACAGTGACAGTGAGTGAGGGTGATGGCAACAGGGCGAGGCGAGGGCGGGTGCGAAACGAGGGCAAGGACGAGTGAGGGCGAGGGCGATGGTGCAAGGTGAGGCAATGGCGACAGTGCAAAACGAGGGCGAGGGAGGGCGACAGCGATGGTGATGGTGAGTGAGGGCAAGGGCGACGGTGCGAGGTGATGGCGATGGTGCGAGATGAAGGGCGAGGGAGGGCGGGGGCAACGGCGATGGTGCGAGCAGCAAGGCGAAGTGGAGTGATGACGTGGCCTTCCGCAATGGGGCCAAACTGGGTCAGCCCCAGTTCGACCCGAGGTCTGAGGGCCAACGAACCCTTGGCCCTGGCCCTCAGGTCCAGGCCAGGGCCGACCTGGGGCCGGAGGGCCACAGACCGGACCACAGACAGTCTAGCCAGTTATGCATAATGATCAATACTCTGAAATTGTGCGAACTGTCTTGAAGAATCATTCATTGATTTGGTAGACGTAGGAGACAGGAGAGGGTATTTTGACACGATAAATGGTCGAATCATAGCCAATCTCAGTTTCCAAAGATGAAGGAAAGGAGTAATGAAATGAAAGTCTTGACATCCTGAAAATTGTCAAGATGTCTGCATAAGGCTCGTGGAAAGAAACGGAACATACGGTCATAAAACCAAAGTGGTGAGATTTTGTGGAATGTGATCTGGAGAAGTACCACAGAGAAATGTCTTTGTCCTCAATCATTATCTGGCAAAACCCCTTAGAAGAAATGTGCCTTGGGTTGAGGGGAATACATACACCATAAGTAAACATGCACCAAGGATCATCATTCATAACATGATTAGCAGCAGTGACAATCTTGAGGCAGTTCTATATCCAGGTGAAGGGAGGGTAAATTGATTATCACCATGGAATGAGCATACATGCACATCGTGCATGGCCTCAAAGGATGTTTTCTTCTTGAATTCTGCACTACTAAGCAGCCACTGCAGAGGTTGGGGTTCTTGCATCTTGCACCAACTGGAGATTGGTGGGTCTGAAAAAGCTGTCTACCTTGTGATTAGAGCCTTTTATTTCAGACAGATTTGTGGTGTAGGGAGTCTGTATGAAGGCAAAATTTGCAACAGTGTTCTCTAAATCTCCTCAAACAAGTGGGAAATTGGAAATTTGCTTGCAAATCCCTTGTAGCGGGGCAAAAGTATAGTCCTTGATTTGATGAGACTCAGATGGTGAGACTTCATAGGCTACCCAGTGATAGCCACCACTGGCATCTTTGCTTAAAATGTTGATGCCTACAAGAAATTCAAGACAGGTTTCAACATTGTGCTGCTTTGGTGCAAATGGGAGATATGTCATTTGGAAAGTCTGCAGGTCACATAGGTGCATCTCTGAATCCATTTCTTCCCTGATAGCCATGTGAAGCCTCAATTGATCTGCTTTGTTGATATCTGAGCAAGGTGCATGTGGGGTTTCAGGGCTAGAAAAAGGTGAGCACAATGCTCTGAAATTGATGGGGATTGCAACCAGACTCACTGCAGCAGTCCTGGCAGCAGAGACTGTAGGGGTGGCATTGCAGAACCTCCTTGCCTACATGAGAAGCGTCAGACATGCAGAGGAGTGAATGCAACTAATCTGTCCTGAAGGCCTGAGCAGGAGCAGGGATAGTGTACTTACAGAAGATATTTCTACTAGCTTTAGATTGAGGGAGTGAACTTTGATATGAGATACGACTGTCACTTTGGATATCAACTATTATGTAATATTCCACATGCCAATTTGTTCTGCACTTTGATAGCAAGATTATAGTTTGGAAATAGGTAGAGAAAAGGTATGTAGTAAATTGCTTGCAATAAATTCAAAGCATTGCATCATGAGAAGGGCAAAAAATGTCTCTTTGAAGTTGATTTTTTAGTTTATTTACATACTGGATTCCTGGCATTGAAAATGCATCAATTGCATGGAATAGTCACAAAAGGTGATCTGATTTAATTCCAGGACATTAGGCAGCCCTGGGCGTGAGCAGCAGGTCCTCTTTTGTGTGTTGCTGGAAAATGGTTCCTTTGAACATGCCCACTTTGAAGAGGCCATGTAAGTTAATACGTACTGTTGGACTCCATCCCATGTCCAGTTCATCACACTCTCATCACGTGTTGTGTTGCGCCCTTATATAGCCCGCTCCCTCTCTCTTCTGTCCTCAGTCGTCATTCATTCCCTATCCCCGACACTGAGGATGTATGTACATTCGTTTCATAGACCTCGCTCATGTACTTACTTGTGTCCCTAGCACATCGCATCGTGTCTAGGTAATTCTAGTCGTCATTCATTCCCTATCCCCAGCGCTGAGGACCACGTCGCATCATGTCTAGCTTACAGGTTATGGGCCCCGCGCTTCGCACAACGATCTAGAATTTTCACTCAGCTTGGACTCACTTGGTGACCTCTCGTTGGGAAGTTTTCTGACTCAGCGGGCACTTGGAGTGCCGGTTTCTCTTCACAGGACGCTTGGAGCGTCATCTGTCACTTGCTATGCTTGGAGCACACAGCGGACAACCAAGTGCGCCACCCATAGGCTTGGAGTCTACAGCAGGCACACTCTCATCATGCTTGGAGCACATACAGCTACTCTCGCGATGCATACACCCACTCTCACCAGCGCATATACCCACCCTCTCAGAGATGGCAACCCCAGAGGGGACACAAGACATGGATTTTTCAGCTATCTACAATTCCAACGACGACCAGGACCACCAGGAGGGCCCTCAGACCGGACCAGAACACCCTCGGATGTCCACTTTAGGTTCGAACAACCCTTTTATTCCTTTTACTTTTCGAGCTACTCCTCCTTCCTCTTACCCTCCACGTGCTACCCCTGCTTCTCCTCTTCCCTTATGTGGCAATCCTCAACTGTTTTCTGTTTCTTCTCTCCCTTTTTCTTATTCTCATCCTTCTATTCCGGCACCAAACCCTCTTTATTATGGTTATCCTCCTTCTTTCTCGGCGCCGTATCCCCCTTCTTACCCTCCTACTTACCCTTCTTTTTACCTGCCTCTGCCGGTTCCTTATCAATACCCATACTACCTGGGTTACCCACCTGGTTCAAGTTTCCACCCTCCTTATCCCTCCCTCCCACAACAACAACTGCTGCTACCTCCAGCCGAGGACTGCCCACAAACTCCTGTCGCATCACACGCTCCTTGCTTCCCTCCTTCACCTTCCCCTTCTTGCCGGCGTGCTCGTACTGCCATTGCTACACCTTCCCTTCATCATACTTCTCCTCCTCGCACTCCTCGTGCTCCCTGGTGTTCTCCTTCAGTTACCCCTCATTCTTTCTGTCGTTCTTACAACTCCCATTCTCATTCTCCCTCGCTTCGACACTATCGCGATACCCCTCCTCACGTACCTAGACCATGGTGCTCCCCTACGCCACCTCCTCGCTGCACACATTCAGAGCGACCCATTCACCCTACCGTTTCTGCTACTTCTACTTCTACTTTTTCTCTACCTAATCTTTCTACCCTTCGTCTTCTGGACTCCGAGAAGGACTTTCCATTCTGGTCTGAGGATGTCTGCCACGTCCTGGCTGCCCAGGATCTTCTCGGTCACATCATTGATCCCTCTGAGGACTTCGACCGCGACCGCCTTAGCCTCCGCCCAAGTTACCCCCTGATCCTCCCCAATGACCCCTCGCGTGCTGATTATCTCACCTATGATGCCTGGTGGAAGGAGGACTCTCGGGCCCAGCATATACTCATGGCACGCCTCTCCTCTACTGCATGCCTGTTCCTCGTCCATCTGGATGCTAATCCCACCAGGCGTACCACCCGTGCCGTCTACAACACCCTCGTCGAAGCGTTTGCCCAGAAGGATCGGCTCTTGAACATGCACCTCTGTGACACTCTTCTCAAGACGACCTGCCAGCCTGGCCATGTGAAGGAGTAGGAGTATGTCAGACGTTGGTGCCAGGGATTGTTGCAGCTCCGTATGAAGGCCTACCTGGAGTGCATTGGTGTCGTTATGCAGGTCACGGCGCCTTACGCTCATGCGCAGAACGGCAAGGCGGAACGCTTCATACGTACCATCGAGGAGGGCGGTCAGGTTCTGCTCGTGGACTCCGGCTTACCCACGTCTTTCTGGGGAGATGCTGTCCTCACTACCCAGTACCTCTGCAACCGTCTACCGACGTCGACCCTCCCTGCTAATACTACCCCTTTTGAGGTCCTGTTTGGCAGGAAGCCTGATCTCTCTCACCTGCGCATCTGGGGCTGCCGTTGCTTCATCACCATACCTCCTGAGCTTCGTTCTAAGGCTGGTAATCAGCGCTTCGAGGCTGTGTTCGTTGGCTACGAGGAGAACCGACTCAGTTGGCGCGTTCGTGACCTGGCTGGCAAATACCACTTCTCGTGGGATGTTGTATTCGATGAGCTTACCCCTGGGCGTCTCGGGCTCCCGTGGACTGTACGAACCATTCCTCCTTTGGATGCTGTCTCTCGCATGCAGGCGGTTGCAGGTCGCGACTTCACCGATGCTCTTGAGTTAGCTATCGAGCGTCGAGCTTCCCTTTGTCCTTGGGAAACTCTCTGTCCGCCTGTGCCACGGGATGTTGCCTACCTCGCCTACGCTGATGGTATTCATGGCACAGTTGAGTCTTCGCAGGCCAGGGAACTAGGTGCAGTACCGGTGAAGAGCCATGCTCTGTATAAGCCTACAATTTTGCGGCCTCCCACGGTTAGTAAACCACCCACTTAGAGAAATAAGCAGTGTTATTCACCCAGTCAGAGACTTGGATTGAAGCAGTAACACCTAGTCGCGATAAAGGCGTTGGCCAGTAGTTGTTATAAGTGTTACCTTAGCTTGGGAGCATGATGATCAATGGTGCTTAGCGCGATATCAGGAGGAGACTAGTTACCCCACACCAAAAGAGTCACAAACCAAAGCACGGTCTATGGAATTGTCTAAGCGAAGTTCTAAACGCGCTAAGCTAGTGCAGTCAGTCAAGAAGTGGAGAGCGAGAGCGTTATCGCGATATGAAGGACGGTCAAGCACTACAAAAGCGAATGTAGTGTTTCATGGTTCTGAGACTACAAACCATACAAAGGGGACTTAGCCTTTCCACCAGCCTAGAGAACGGCCAGCGAGGTCATGGTCATTACGTCGCAATCGCGACAGGAGTAATCGCGTCAAGGGCGCTAATTGGCTAAAGCAGTGGGCCAAGTAAAGTCTCGGGGACGAGTCAAGAACACCATGTGTTTTCACGGTATAACTTAATCGCGCTAAGGACCGATATCGCGGTCCGAGCAGGCCAAGAGAGCTTGAGAGTAGTGCAACGGCCGAGTTACAGCGAGAGGACTTCCAGGAATAGCGAGCGGAACCAAAATGGTCATAGTTACTTGTCGGGGATAGTACCCAATTAGTACCCGTGGCGCTGGTCCACGCTGTTACCGCGATAAAACCACCACATGCTTCACTCCAATTTGTATATTTTGCACATGGTACATTACTTGGCCCGGCTCGTCTATATACCAATACCCCTAATCGCGTGTGTATAAAAGGACTCGAATAGTGTAGATTTAAGCAAGCAATCGTTATCCCCCAGAATCTGAATTTCAGTTCGGTGCGAGATTGTCTCCGTGTGATTGAGTCCGGGGGAATTTGAACAAAGAGCATTAGACAAGCCAAGAGTGCTTAAAGTCGAGTTTTCGCGATAAGAACTTCTAAGTCGGTCAAAGGACCATAAGCTAAGCGCCCGAGTACTGTAAGTCGGTCTGTGTACCGTAAGTCAGTCAAAGGGATCAGTAAAGTCAAGTAGGCAATTGAGCCATTAGAAGTCAAGTCAAGAGAACGAGTCCGAGGGCATTTCCGAGTTTTTCTAAGTCAAGTCACCAGTTCAGAGCATACCTTAAGATCTATCCCACAACCACCCAAAGTACCCCCACCAAGCGTCGCTATCGCGTTAGACAATGGTGCTGTTGCATTCGATTGTATACCGTAAATCATCTCCCTCCCTAAAATACGAATTTTGTTGGTTGGGTAGTTGTCCCAGTCAATAAGTTGTGTTTCCTAGCGAAGTGGTTGTTCGATCCACTTTGTAGACACACTCCCGCAGCTACCACATCACCGGCCATGGATGAGGGTACCTGCAGAGCACCCGTTCCTGGTGTGGGGGTGCCGTCTGTAGAGGACGTGGTGGCAGATTTACTTTCTCTGGCAACGTATGACACTCTCCCTGACCCGGCCGCAACCACAGCGTTCTCTGGCGATGCGTTTGAGGCATACGAGGTGGAGCTCTTATGGGGCCATTGCCTCGCAGCCTTGTCCCCCCACCCTCCCCAGGAACATGATCTGTCGGATGTAGCTGACCTACGTGTGCAGAAGTTCGATCTGTCCAAGCCTCCACGCAGCTATGCTGAGGCAATGGCTCGCCCCAACCGTGATGTGTGGATTGCTGCGATGAGGCGTGAAATGATGAGCTTGGACGGCATGAAGGCTTTTCAGGCTTGTATGCTCCCTGACGGCAAGAAGCTGATCGACGTGAAATGGGTTTTCGACTTCAAGTATGATGAAGACGGCAAACGCATCCCTGGCATGGAGAAGGCTCGCCTCGTCACGTGGGGCTTTACCCAACGCCCAGACGATTTTGGTGAAACGTACGCACCTGTCGCCAAGATCACCACCATTCGCATTATCCTTGCTTGGGCTGCCCGCTGCGATGCTCATATCTTCCAGTTCGACGTCTCGACCGCCTTCCTCCATGCTCACAACCGCCACCCTGTCTACTGCCGCCAGATTCCAGGCCACCCCATTGGGGAACCAGGGCAGGTTTTGGAGGTACTCGTTGCCCTCTATGGATTGCATCAGTCTGCCTATGAATGGTATTGCCTCTTGATGTCGATTTTCCTCTCGATCGGTCTCATCCGCTGCGAGGCAGACCATGGGCTTTTCTATGCCTACTGGTCGTCGCCCCCTGACCCATCCATCTCCATGCCTCTGGATGGCTCTCCCCTTTTCCTCATTGTTCCTGTGCATGTTGACGATGGCTTAGGCATCACCAACTCGGAGCTCCTCTATCGGTGGTTCATTGCACGCCTGCAGACCTGCATTTGCATTAAGGACCTCGGCGTCTGCTCACGATTCCTCAGTGTCTCCATCATCTGCGACTGTCCCTCCTGCTGCCTGTGGTTCTCCTCCCACCTCTACATCACTGATCTGCTGGACAACTGGGGCATGACCACTTGCAAACCCTCCTCCACACCTCTGCCAGCAAACTCCTACGATGCATCCTCCCGCCTCAGTGTTAAGGTTGTTCCTGCCCAGCCCCACGCTCTCCCCAATCAGCCACTTCTATCAGCTAGATTTGTATATCAAACACTGCCTTTAAGCA
>MPNV01002359.1:0-10779 GCA_013376435.1 Cyclocybe cylindracea | reverse complement strand
ATGATTGACAGATTCGCCCACTAAGTGGTGCATGTACCTTGGAGACACAAATACACTCACCGTGGGGCCAAATTACACGTTATTGACGTCGGCGGGACCTTGTGCGCATGCTACAGGTCTTTCAGCACCAGCCCGACACAACAAGAAGACTGACCCACTTACATCACATAGGATTCTGTCCGGCACATGTCAATAATTTCTCGTACAGAGAAAGCAGTGGAGAGTGTTAGATTGTAAACTGTGTTGATGTTCGCCAGATGGAATATTCCCGTTACGGTCTTCAGTAGAGCGTCAACTGTTCACCAGTAAATGATCGTCGCTTTGCAAACTAGAGACCGTCAGTTCGTAGATGGACTAGTCCTTGAACGCAGAACATCACTGCGTATCTAGTCCCCGGTTAGCTTGTCTTCAAACATCGAATTGCATTGAGGGTCGTTGTAGCCAGAACATTCATTCGGGCAGGCTTGTTCATTGCAGGCTCTCCTGTACCTGATCGGCGGGTCCGCCCTGATTGTCCCACTAGAATTCGATGGGGACAGCTGTTTACCCCTTGTGGACGACATCTAGATCTCTACATACAATTGGGACTTCCAGGACGGTGTTATCATGGATCATGCCGAGTACTAGTCCTCCTTCTGGCCGGGCCTCATCGCAACAGAGGCGGCGCAGCCCGGTATCTATTAGGTCTTCCTCTTCTCTGAACCGGCCGAGACGCTTCGTACCTCCGGCTAGTGAAGCAAGGGAGTTAAAGGAATGTTCACAGTCGTCTTCTACGATTCCTCCGCGGCAAGCATCTTTTGTGTAAATACATACTTAAAGAAGGCGAGGCTACGTTCAAAGGCCCATCACGACAATGTCTACCAACATCGTCCTCCAGATTCTCGGAGCTGGGTTGCTAACGACTTGTCTTTGGCACATCTCTCGCCGACGTCGTACCACTACGTTTGACAACCTTCCTGGCCCTCCGGCAGAGTCGTGGTTATCGGGTACGCCATATCGTTCTTATTTTTCCGCAAATTTCTTACTATAAGCCTCTAGGTTCCCTTGACCAGATAGCTAATAAGAATTCATGGGAGTATAATCGCGAGATATCAGAGAAGTGTACGTGCTGCCCGACGTTAAGATACTTGTTTCTCGTTTCTAATCTTCTTGTTAGATGGGAGTATTATCCGTATCAAAGGTTTATTCGGTGTAAGTCAAGTGATTCTACTAGGATGACGCGGAAGTTGAGTTCTTACTATTATTCAGCGCAATGGACTCTATGTGTACGAACCGAAGGCGGTGTACCACATACTCGTCAAGGCGAGCTAAAGCTCCGGTTTTTCGTTTGCACAGGCCTTGATGCATGGCTTACAGGATCAAAATATCTATGAGGAAACCGTTGGTTTCATCCAGTGGGTGTATTTCCTGGCTTATATCTGGTGTTGGTCTAATTCATCTGTATACTAGGATCAATAAAGCTTTATTTGGTGAAGGGCTCCTCTCGACGCTTGGTGAGCGCGTCCGACATTAAGGCGGAAGATTCGGAAGAGTAATTGATCTGCGTCCTAGGTGAACAACATCGTCACCAGAGGAAGATGCTGAACCCAGTCTTTTCAATCGCCCATCTACGCGAGATGGGTATGTTGTTCACCTTGCAGTCTTCTGTACTACTTTTCTGGTTCTGATGACACTGTCCTGAAGTTCCCATTTTTTACGATGTCGTCCACAAGGTTAGACCCTGTCCCAAAATTTCTACGAAGTCGAACTAACATCTCTCATCCTTGTAGCTCCAAGATACTCTTGTGAAGATGACAGCGAACGGACCCAAAGAGGTACATAATTGCACTGGTCTTTCATCGAACGAAAGCTCATTGGCCAATTCTGAACTAGGTTGATATAGTCGAGTGGAATACTCGGGTTGCTTTGGAGCTCATCGGGCAAAGTGGGCTCGGGTTCACCTTTGACTCGCTGGAAGAAAATTCCATTCCCCATCCGTATGCCGTTGCTGCGAAACAAATGGTGTAAGCGCTTCTTCGATGAGGTTCACGCCTCCTTTCTCCTCTCTGATGGCCTCCACAGCTCAGGGGCAAGCGAAATACCTGCTGTCGTAAAAAGGTGGCTCGTACCCACCATCATTCAGCTCGTACCACGTCGCCTCGGCCGGTTGTTGGTTGACTGGGTTCCGTCGCAAACCTTTCATCTGCTCCGTGATGGCGTGGACCTATTCTATAAGACGTCAGTGGAAATAATTGAGGCGAAGAGAAAAGCGATCCAGGAAGGAGACGAGGCGCTGGCTGCACAGGTTGGCAAAGGGAAGGATGTCATTAGCATCTTGAGTAGGAACCCTGCGACATGCTGCGCTTTCATATACTGACGTTTGTGTAGTGAAGGCTAACATGGCGACGTCGGCTGAGGACAAACTAAGCGACGAGGAAGTTATTGGCCAGGTGACGTGAGTCGTCTCGTTTCTTCTGATAGAGTCAAACGCCACCCACGTCCTTTCTTCCAGGACATTGACCTTCGCCGCCACGGATACGACATCTGGAGCCTTATCTCGTATCATTCACCTTCTTGCCACCCATAAAGATTACCAAGCCAAGGCTCGAGAGGAAATCAGAGCGGCCAAGAAGGCGAATGGTGACCAGGACCTCGATTACGATGCTTTGTCGGCCTTGCCGTTCCTGGACGCGATCTGTCGAGAGACCCTCCGCTTGTGAGTGCTACGTAGATGGTCACCCAAGCTTCCTCTAACGTCCGAAACTCGTTAGATACCCACCGGTTTCTACCCTTATGAGAGTGTACGTCGTGAGACATCAAGCCGTCTCTTACGGCGGTGCTGATGATTGTTTCACTTTAGCGCCCGCGCAGATAGCGTGCTACCCCTCGGAAGTCCAGTAAAGGGAATAAACGGCGAACAAATTCATGAAATACTGGTCCCAAAGGATACACCTATCATTATCTCTATCATATCTTCGAATCAAGACCCGAAATTATGGGGTCCCGACGCGTATGAATGGAAGCCTGAACGCTGGCTTAAACCGCTCCCGGAGGCAGTTGTCAATGCGCGCATTGCGGGGATTTATTCCCATCTGTAAGGCCTGTCTATTTCTATAGAACAAAATGTTGATTCAGCTTAATCATAGGCTTACGTTTTTCGGAGGAAGTAGGGCTTGCATGTGAGGGTTATCAAGAAATTGATCCATGCCTCTTACCTCCCTACTAACGTTTGCTCTTATCAGCGGTTTCAAATTTTCACAACTTGAAATGAGTGAGTGTTGCGTTTATGCTGTAGTTCTTCTCGCCAACACCCTTCTAGAGGTTGTTCTGGCCCTCTTGTTAGAGCGTCTCGAATTTTCCCTCAGTGACAAGGACATCGTTTGGCACATGATTGGAATCGCCACCCCTCATCTAGACTTCGAGAGCAAGACACCTCGACTCCCTGTGGTCATCAGCCGAGCCGACTAAATTCGCCGCCAGCTCGTGTAGGGTACGGCATTCGCATGCGTACGGAAAGGCGAGTCATAATACGTGTCGGTTCCGTGTCGATAGCAGCGTGATCAGCTATCCTGGCGCTATTTGCCATCATGCCACTGTCTCATTGTTCTTTGAAATAACTCGCTCGAGCACAGCCTACGTAGTCTACAGTATAAATACATGTTCTCATGTACCTAGAACCTCAGTTGAATCTACCCCCCAACTCACCACGCCTCGTTTAGCTCAACCTAGTTCTTTGTTTGATCGTGATTTAACGCCCACGAGGACTTGATTGACGCCCGATTACCGTCGCGCCTTACACTCGAACGGAAAAGAAAATAAAATCGTCAGTGCAGGAACAGTGATTTTTGTACTTGATTACTTGAGTACGGCCTTCAAATTTAACTTTTACAATCAGCTATGATTAACTAGATCCGAGTGTAGATCCGAGTGCATGGAAGTCCTTCCGGCCAACGTAGCCACGTTCACGACTTCCGAAATTCCGCCCGAGACACCGGTTTTTGTGCGACTGCCGTCTGCCCCTTTTGGAGATGTTTGCCTTAATGGACAGGTCGCGGAGTGTCTTTCGCCCTACACTGACTTCAACAAGTCGGTTGTTGGATCATATCGGAGGTCGGAAAGGTATGGACTCCCCCCTTATCCTCTCTTGAAGCGAGGTCCTGGACCTCTTCCCTTAGATCTTCTCCATCGTGGCCTCCAAGGATGCCTTCACATCGTATGACACTAGAATTAATGCATATATCGACGGATTTCGCGCCGCAGGTTCGTTCGGTGGCGGCGGACGAGCTTGAGAGACACACACTCCGCTACTACAAGACACCCAACAAGACGAAGCGGTCGTTTATATATTCCTCGCATGCAACTAACAGGTATGTGCTTGTATGCTGTTGAATATGAATGTCAACGTTTTATTCACCACAATTCCTCATCTCTGAGACGGAGAACCAAATTTAGACGACTTGAAGCTCGTAAATAAACCAGGGGAGATTAGGATCGCCATCAAGCACATCACCAGGTTTAAGCCCAAGTCTCCTGAACCACCTGCCCCAAGGACCAGAAATTTCTTTCGATCGCAAACTGCAAAGAAGGCTTTGCCTGAGGAACAGAAGACTAATGAGACGCTCTACAAATGGATGGCCTTCCACCAAGTCAAGTGAGTGTTCTCCTACAATTTATAAGCATTCCTCTCGCTGAAAAAGAAATCCTAGATAGATATGGGAGAGAGATAGTCCGGAGCAAATCGTTTGACAGGCCCAAGTATACTTTTTGTGAAGGAGAAGCCTTAGTGATTTCTGTCTTCCGATACCGACCTCTTGGTGCGGGTAGAATATAGGATCCACGGAAATTTGCGCATATATACTAATATCTTGGCTCAGGGACGCTTCAGACAACCGGGATTGTTACTCGCTCTTCTGCAAGCTCGATTACGAGACCTTCAGCATCGATTCTAATGGAAGACGAATGCCGAAAAACTGCTGGGTCACAGGCAGGCGCTCCGAACGTTGAAACTCCCGGCGCTATGTGGAACTCAGACCAGATGGTTCTGAATGAGTTCACCAATGCGCGAAAACTTTGCATGGTGATTTGAAGGATGGTTCAGAGAGCGGCGAACTGGAATATATCGATCAGGAGGAATGGGATCGGAGACGAGAAGACGTACACCAGGTATAAACTCCTTTCTTCCATCTGGTTCCCAATATTTCACGATTCTTGACAAGCTAAATTGCGGAAGGGCGAAGAGGGGAAAAGAGGAAAGAAGGAGCCAGGCGAAGTTATGTCGTCTGCGGTGACAAGAATTAAGAGAGAACTTCCGACGAAGAAATATTTCTCTGCGCCGGGAGAAATCATCGATTTAACCGACCTATAGCACGCACGGAGTGTGGTTCGCCTACACAGGACTCAGATTCACGTCCATACATTCAAATCTTATCTTATCGCCCACCTCATCCCAGGATTCGCTTGCTCCTCCCCAATGACATGTTCCCCTCTCTTTCGCGCATTCACGGGCGATAGCGCCATAATCAAGGCTATCGAGCAATATTACTGCTTTGAAATCAATTAGATATGCTCTGAGTTGAGACCGATCAATAGACTGACCTCGTGTTTCCCTCGAAACAGCTGCATCAACGTGAACAGTAAGGCTCCAACCATATTATCTATATACTGTGTATATACAGTACATACTGTATATATTACTGTATCTGTTTATCCACTGGTGGCTTGACCGCTATAGATAGTAAATATACTATATACAGTTCCATATACAGTTTTGTGTAAGGGGTAAGTTCGGTAGCAGGGACCGCGAAGGCCACATCTCGAGGGTCCCATTCGCGAGGATTGCTGGGCCACATTTTTCATCCTCACCTCTTTCTCCACAACCATGCCACTTGGAGACGATTATTCGAACTTTCTCAGTCGACTCGAGGTCCTCAAAGACCTTGCCAAAAGCATCCCAGCCAGTGTCCCTTTAGGCACAAAGACAGACAAGATATATCAAGTTTTTCAGAGCATTCCCGTACCTAATAATGTTGCCGAGCACTGGGAGGTTTTCAACAGGCGTATGGATAGCCTCTTCGGAGAAGATGTTCGAGACAGTGCCGGACAATTAAGGAACGTGAGGCGCGGTCCCCACGGCCGTGATCTGGTGATACAGTATGTCGATGCTGAAGCAACGGTTGGGGCATTAGAGTGGACACCTGCCCAAATCAAGATTGAGCGTCTGATCAAAGAAATAACAACGTTGACGTGAGTTCTTTCAATCCTAATAACCTGGAGATTAGATTATTCAACAATGGGAGACACAGGAAGGTCAACAAGGTCAAGGCAGCAACGCAGTCTAGCAAGGCAACAGCCACAAAAGGGAAGAAGTTGACGATCGAAGTTCATGGGGACTCAGATGACGATGGGGATTATCGCCTCCCCAAACGCGCTCGGGATGAGCCAGATTCCCCGAGCATTCTGTATGACGAAGGTGGAAATGAAATCATTGAAGACACAGAACTCGGGGAAGACTTGGTATGCACTATTCTTTCTTCGACATGATACTGATTGCTGATGTATATCCTAGAAGGAGAAGCGCAAACGTAAGAAGCTACGGACCGCTGCTGTGTCTCCCAAGAAGTCTAGAGCTGGCCAAAAGCAAAAGAAGGCTGCGAAGAAGTCACAGGTGTGCTATTATTGTTGTCTTCCATCATGCTAGTGTTAATTTTAGATCCAGGTGGGCGAGAAGAATGCTAAGGTTGTCACTCTCGAGGACTCTGGAGAAGAGTCCGATGGAAAGACTGCTCTTCGAGACGTGGAAGAGGTTGAGGCGAGGCAGGGTGCTCGGCGTGGTCCAGAGAATAAGAGTCTAAGTTACTTTCATGATCCCACCCCTGTGAAGATGCAAAATGGCGAGAAGAAATGGCTCTTTCGTTGTAGATACTGTACATGGTGAGTGCTATGCTCTTCTCACAAAGAGGAAGTAAACAAAGAATTCATCTCCCAGCACTCGCCGTGTCGACCGCACAATTTTCGGACAAGATCCACAATTTGATGACGAGCCGACTCTTCCAAAACTCAACAATTTGGCGTCGCATGTGACCGAATGCTCGAAGAAGCGGAAGGTGGCTGACTCGGCTTCAGCTGCTGGTGAGAATTCTGATAGTCCGGAGAAGCCTGCATCGAAGTTGAGGTTTAAGGAGAGCGCTGAACTCATGCGCAAGTTCCTGAAGGACGGAGAATTAAATCCTGAGATTATTCCGACTCAGAAAGGGTTTCTCCGTCTTTTTTCTGCCTGGATACTCGACGAAAGTCTGCCTTGGACCACTGGAGAAGCCCCGAGTCTTGCAATTCTTTTCAAGTACCTCAGGATCAAATTTTACCTTCCAAGTGACACCACAGTGCGAAATCAGCTCGCACGAATCTTTGCTGAGCTTCATGGGAAGGTCGTTCGTGAGATGACAGTGTGTATTAACTTGTTAATTTCTCACTAATTTATCTGAAATTATATAATGATTAGAGCATCAAGTCCAAGATTGCGTACGCCACCGACACATGGACCACACGCCAGATGGTTTTCTCCTTTGCTGGAACTATCGCTCAGTACATCAATGATGACTGGGAGCTTGTGGAGCGTATTGTCGACTTTAAGCCCCTTGAAGATAAAGAGCACGAGGGTGAACATGGCGGCCTCGCATTTTTCAACGGTGCTCGAAAGCGAGGGGGGCTTGATAAGATAAGTCCTGCATTCATTCAATCTAGGACTCGAATCTGAACTTATCTTGTCTCCACTTTATGAGCCTCACGACTGACAATGCTTCTGTCAACGAAGTGATTGTCAATACTGCATCTCACTACCTCCGTACCCGCTATGGAATCGAGCCCACCCCAGATGTGCACATTCGGTGCACGGCACATGTCATCAATCTCGTTGTTCAGGCCTTCCTTTTTGCTCTTGATGAAGCTCCAGACCCAGATGACAACGATCAGTATGCTGACATCCAGGACTATCCCATTCACTACGACGTAGAACAAGATGAAGTCCAGGAAGCACTGGAAGCTGAAGAATTTGACGAGGATCTGGACAGAGATCTGGACAGCGATGATGCGAATCTCGAGGAGGAAGACGCCCAGGATATGTCAGGTAAGAGTGCGATTAAGAAGGTACGTAGTGGAAAAATCATCCCAATGGGATGGCTTCTGACTGGATTTCTAGCTGCGCTTCATCGTGACCAAGATCACATCATCGCCTCAATGTCGGGCAAAATTCCGCAAGATCACACGAGCAAAATATGGCCATGATCGAAGGGCGGGGCTCATGGTGATCAAAGATATTCTGACAAGGTGGAACTATACCCATGCCATGATTCGTCGAGGGCATCTTATCCAAGATGTAAGTGCTATTGACTGATTCGGATCGGTGCTCTCACATTTGACAGGCCGTGGACACTTGGGTCTTTGACACTCCAAGTTTCCGCAGTGTCATGCTATCCAAAGCAGACTGGAAATTCTTAGAACAGATCGCTGATGTCCTCGAGGTGTGTCACGATGGTAGTTTTGTATATGAATCCTCTCCTCAACTCAATTCTGCAGGAATTCACAAAGGCAACCCATACAATGTCAATTTCGGGCACACCAACCTTACCTTTCGTACTTCCTCTCTTCACTTCCCTAGAGAGGCACCTGCAGAAGCAAGCAGACAACAAGGACCATCCATATAGTATTCGCTCCGGGGCCAAGGCAGCACTCCAAAAGCTGAAGAAGTACTTCAACATTGCAACAGGAAATCAGTTCTACATTCTCGCAACAGGTATGTCACATTATCTTGACAGCAGGCACTACATTTATAAGCCCCTGTTGATTAGTCCTTCATCCAAACCTGCAAACTCGATGGTTCGCCAACACGGTCTCGAAGGCTGATGCTGCAGGCCAGAAAAATGCCATCGAGAAGGCTGAAGCACTGCTTCGGCACATTGCTCAGACATACCACGAAGACCAGCCACAACCGAGCAAGGAGATGGCCAGTGACGTGCAAGCCACCCCACGATGCTCTGGAGATGGTTCCGGAGATATCCTCGGTGATATCTGCAATGTTGATGTCCTGGATTTCTCAACTGTTACCGTGGACAAGGAGATGCTGGAGGATGAAATCCGACGATATCTGAAGTTTCAGGGAGGAAAGGGTGATCTTTACAGGCCACTGGCATGGTGGAAAGTGAGTGTATTTCGTTGTTTGAGCTTAGTTTCGATGAATTGATTCAAAATCTACTCTAGACTTATGCAGGCGCCTTCCCCACTCTTGCCCGGATGGCTCGAGATTTCCTCGCCATCCCAGCCACAAGTGTCTCCGTCGAGCGCGTCTTCTCAAAATCAAGGCACATTTGTGCGGACCTTCGATCCTCGCTGAAGGCAGAAACGGTCTCGGAAGCTCTGTTGTCAAAGATGTGGATCCAGAGTGGGTTATTAGATGTTCACGAGCCCGTCATTCGTCGCAAAAAACACGATTCCGAGTAACTGTCTATCTAAACCATATATTCATATATATAGTGTTTATATACTATTTAAAACCCTATATGTATATTTACAGGTGGCGGGGTATACATATACTATATGGTTGGAGCCTTAGTGAACAGACGTATTTGCCCCCCCAATGAAGGGTATTCATACAGCTGATTCGTCTGAAAAATCCCTGATTCAGGGGACTTAATTATAGGATTCCTCCTGACTCTAGATACCCTTGTATGAACTGAAATTACAGGTCAGCTGAAAAAAAAATGAATCGGCTTCCCTCAGTGTAATGAGGTGCGGAGCGAGTCGCGGAAGAAACTTGACTTCGTCTCCCTCCATCGCGCCACTCCACGGTCTCGTATTTCTATTATGTAGTTAGGCCGACGACGAGTAGGCAAAGAGGTGAGCGGTACGCCCAAAATTTTGGCTTGGTAGTCAGAGTGAAACCGCAAAAGACTCCTAGAATTATCTGCTACATCAGAAAAAGCGACCGCCCAATACCTGAAAAAGCATGGTAAGGTAATGCCTCACAAACCTCGCATGTGCTGCAAACTAGATATTTCGTTACATTGAGCTAAATATTGCATTCTGCTGACAGGTATGTAGTCACTGCATATTATGTAGTCCAATGTATTCCTACGTAGTGCCCTGCATCGGAATGTCCCAATGCATAATCTAGCTCAATGCAATGGCATACGTCTTACGCAGGCAGGCATGCATCGCCATGCCATGGCATATCCCAGGCATGCCACGAGCGTTGCATGAACATGCATCTCCTGGTTGAACGTAGGTACTGCACCACATTCCGGCTGACAATGTTTGTATTCACCCAATGTAAGTGAGGACGGAGTAATGTATTCGTTTGATTAGTACTACAGTACAGTTACAGAATGGCAGTCAGACAGTATGAAGCAGAATAAAAATGAACTGAAAATGCAGCAACGTGTTCGTGAATACTCGTTAGCGAACCTGCTTTTTGCCCGTAGGGGCCATCTTGCTAACCACTGGTCCCTTCGGAGGTGCATCAGGAAAAACTGAGATTGCTGATCAGCTCTGGTAAGATAGATTAGTTTGGAATTAGGTAGAATAACCGCAAGAATAAGTTATGAGAAAGGCAAACTCAGGAGGATTCAGGTAGCCAAGGCAGGTTACCCATTTATTCACAACTATTCATCACTTATTCCATCATTCATTAAGTATACCATAAGCATGGATACAGATTCATGCTTTCAAATGATTCTCCTCCCATCATTTAGCTTTCATTTCATCGATTCTGCCACTATGAACAGAGAATTATTCAATTGATTGGTATAT
>MPNV01001656.1:0-14331 GCA_013376435.1 Cyclocybe cylindracea | reverse complement strand
GCAGCCTTGACCTCGACACAGCGAACGGGGACGAAGCTGTACATGGCGATTGACCTATTGGAGAATCCCAAGGTTACACTTTTGCATCGATACCGTCACGATCTGGAGTCGCTGTTCTATGTTCTCGTGTGTCTCACAACTTCTGAGGACAACAAAGACATCCTCGCTTGGCCCGCCCTTGGATGGCAAGAGTTGGCTAAGAAGAAGAAAATTTTTCTGTATTCAGAACTGCCTGTACCTGTCCCGGAGTTCACCAAGGTCATGCTTTGGACTCATAAAATGAGGGAAATGTTTCATTTGGGTTACTACGCCAGAACGACACATCAGAGCGCTCTGCTACTTCGAAGATTCTACCCACAACAACAAACCGAGATTCCGATGCCAGAATTCGAGGAGGAGACACTTGGAGGGCACGTAGATTTCGACAAATTCGAAGCAATACTTGAAATTAAGATTGACCAGTAAATAGCAAAGGACCAAGCAACGCAGGAAGGAGCAAAGTGTATCCAATGCAACTACATGGCTTTTAAATTTACGTTGTCGAGGTGAAAGTGTTGGCTGTATGATCTGACTGATAACCTTCGATGTCCGGCGCCGACTCCTGCTCGAAACCACACTCTGAGACCCTTCTCCATCGAACGACAAAGAGGGGCAGCACTCCGACGTCGTTGTGCCAGCAGCAGCATCGGTTTCGTCAACAGGCACCATGTCTGTCAACTCCACTGCTGGACCTTTCGGTGTCGAGGACGGTCTCCCATCATCTCAGATGTGGAATTTGCGTCAATGTCCGCAATGCTAACATCACCATTCTCTGGAAGATGGTGCATTTTAAATATCATTCGATCATTGGAATCGTGCCGGTGAGGACTATTGCCGCGAGTCAAGAAACGGACGGGATGCAAGACGATTACATCTGTGTTTTCGAAGGTGTCTCCCAGATCATTGCAGACGCTGAGGACTCTGTGGACAATGGAGAAATGTGGAGCCTTTAGCTGGCATCGGCTCATACCTCTCCTTCTATTCGGTTGCCGAAATTGTCCCTGGATCTCCTAATATAGGTAAAATATGCTCAGCGTGACTCTAGGGTGATAAGCAAAAGATCAAGATAAAAATTGATAGTAGATAAGATATGATAGACGAAGACGATGATTGACTACAAGCCTGAAGTGCTACCCAGTTCCACGTCTGGCACAGAGCCATCTGGAATGTCCATCATAATTTGAGGATCTACTGAACCAAAGGTAAATGAAGGATCAAAAGATAATGAAGAGGTCAAAGAGCCGTGGCCTTGATAGGCAGAATCACCATGGGTATCAGAACTAGTGTTGTTGGCGAAGGAGGTACCAGCACCAAAGGAAGTACCAGCACCGAAGGAGGTACCAGCACCGAAGGAAGTACCAGCACCGAAGGAGGTACCAGCACTGAAGGAAGTACCAGCACCGAAGGAGGTACCAGCACCGAAGGAGGTACCAGCACCAAAGGAGGTACCAGCACCAAAGGAGGTGCCAGCACCGAAGGAATTGGTTGCGTCTGGGTTTTGTTGTAGGTAACTGGTTGCCACATAGTCGAAGGGGTCAAGGACCGTGTGTTCAGGGGCCAAAGAAACATTGTTTGAAGCTGTGTGATTAGCTTCGTAGACAATGGCGGTGGAGGTAGAAGTGACCGGATTCCAGGCGAGCCAACTACTAGTGTCAGCGAATGCATTTATGGTAGGTGTTGTCATGTAGTCGGGAGCATCACCAATCGAAGAATAGGACGTGAATTTGTCAGAACCTGAGCCTATGTAGGTCGAGGCCGATGGACTGGAAAAGAGGGTGGTGTTGTCGATGGGATATTGTCTTGAGCTGAGGTGCGAGGGTACAGTGGTGGTCGAAACCAATGGATTGGAAAGGAGCGCACTGTTGTTGACAGTAGGTGCCCGACTTGGACCTGCTGCCGACATCGATGATACGTCACGACCTGGAACGTTGCATGTGGGGAGATATTGTCTCGTTGCACCTCTCTTGCGAGGTGAACCGATGTGGCCGTTTCGTTCACTAATGTGCACCAGGATTAGATGTATGCAAATAAGAGAATATAATCAGAAAACGCACTAGCACCAATCCCACCAGTCATGTAACATTTTGTTGAGACGCAGGCCCCGTAGAGGATGGTCTGACGTCTTCTGTAACTTCTCTAGCATCCTCCTATATTTGCGCTCGGATTTGGCAGGGTTGAGGTCAAGCTGGTCTTTGACTCCATCGATGTGTTCCTCCAGAATATCATCCGTCTGAAAGCGTGTGCGTAATGGGTCATCACGTTGGCAGTAAACTATCAGAGAAGAACTTACTGTAGTGTATACATAGGCAAGAAGGGTAAGCTCCACCGGCTTCTGGAATCGGTTTTTGTGTTCGTTAGCCAGTGCATGTGCTCGCTGGAAGAGTAGGTGGCCAACTAATTGGCGACCACACGGGTGGTTCCAGTATTCAAATTCGCCCTATGAGAATGTACATTATTAAACAAGCATCAAGGAGAACAGGGCAACTCACATTTACATTGACAGGCCCATTCGCAAAGCAAGGGGGGCTGTCCTCTGTCTCAGTCCGAAGTCGTGCAACCATATCGGCACAGATATCAGATAACGACATAACACCTGATGTGTAATTTTCTTGGTATTCGGCTGGGATATCACTGTTGAGGTTATACTGTGATTCGACGATTGGATGAAATTCTGCTACAATATGGCTTCTGAAGGAGGACAAATAGTTTGTGAACTGAAGACAGGTTAGCATACAACAATGCAAAAACAAAAACAATAGAGCATACCAGAGAAAGCATGCTTGATTCGTATGGAACAACAATCGTAGGGATGATCTCTGCTCAGAAATTTGAGTTGGTGGTCGTAACATAAGCGAAGCAACGTACTTTGATATTCTGAAACCCCGTTTGCAACAGCATCGCAAGCATGTTTTTCAACTTCAATGCGAACGGCACGTGGTGCTCTTTGAGTGTAGTAGATTAGAGCATTCTTAATCATCAGTGACACGAAAGAGGGCCGAGCAAAATCAAGAACACCATAGCGAGGGTCATCTTTGCCGTAGAAATTGAGGTTTGATTTACGGCGTCCTTTCTGAACCTGGCTGGCAGAAGGATCGAGGGGCTGGCTGGCAGAAGGATCGAGAGGCTGGCTGGCAGAAGGATCGAGAGGCCGGCCAGCAGATGGATATGGGAGGGATGTTTGCCGTGCAAGGCTCCGTGCTGAGCCGCGTCGTGATGAGGGGGCACGTGAGGATGCTGCTCGCAATGAGGGAGCTTGTGATGAGGCAGCTCGTGATGATGCAGCTCGCGACGACGCAGCTTGTGATGGGGCACCATATGAAGTCGCTTGCAAGGAGATGGCGTGCGACAAGGTACCCTGCGAGGAGATTTGGTTTGCCGTTGGCGCAAGGTATGGTTGCAAGCTGGAATGGTAGTTGAGAGTCTGCAGCGACGGAGCAGCTCGCTGCTGTCGTCGGGACTGATATTCAGCGAGGACATTCCGCTGAGGGCCTAGCGTCTGAAATTACAGTCAGTGAATAACTTTCATGCAATGGTAGCAAAAAATAAACCTGGATATGGTCGAGTTCTGACCGCATTTGGCCCACAGGTTGTGAAAATGAGGGGAGTGGCCGGATTGCAGACGGCTGAGCCCACATGGAGGCTTCAGTCCCCATAGGTTGCTGGTCAAAACCTAAAGGACGAGAACGAATATAAAATGGTTCATCGTTCAGTTCTACCAGTTCTTCCTCTTCAGGCTCGCGATGCAGGTCTTCAAATGGTCGGCCTGATGGTGGAGCGTCGGTAACAGATATAGAAGGGAGAATAGATGGTGGATTTGAAATCGGTCCGGGGAAGGGCTGGGGTACAAATGACGAAAAGGTGGAGTTCACAGCCGCAGGAGTTGTCGAAGCCCGCGCGCGAGTGCGAGCCCGCCCTTTGCCCTTTGCAGTGCGAGACGTACTCTGCTGGGATAAAGTGTGCTGAGACGAGGGCTGCACGGGCGCCGCCATAGTGGCCTCAACCCTTGCCCGCTGCAACCTCACAGATTGACGAGGTTGAGGAGCATTGTTGGCTAGAATAAAATCAAATTTGTTGGACAATGAACGCAATAGTGGAGAACGCACTGTCCTGGGGAGTCTGACTGGTTGACATTGGAAAGCCTGGGAAGTTGTTCGATCCTGCTGTTAAGTATAAACTGCGCTTCGGGACGAAACAAGACACAGTAAAATATAAGCCAGGTTGAAAGGTAGCATGGAATTGATCATGAAACTAAGACATGTTGGCACACAAACGTTATAGAACCCTGCAAATGAAGTGTTCTGTGAAGGGTGAGGGAGATGACAGAAAGGAAAACTCACACTGTATTACATATGGGACAGACACCGTATCTCCGCACTGCAGTTTCACTCCTCATCGATATCGGATCCATCATCCCACACCCCTGACCCATCTGAAAAAGCTTCATCGGTGAGCTCGTCAAGATCCTCAATGCTTGTTGTGAGTTGGGGGTGGCTGCGGAGATCAACGGTAATGCCGCCATTGTCGAAGAGGGTGAGGATAGCCCCAATCTGGAGATCTGCCTCACGGACTCGTGCATTGGCTTCCACTACACCCTCCTGGAAGGTTTCTAGTTGCCGACGACATTCTTTAACTCGCAGTTTTGCTACTTCCTCCTCAGCGAGCAGCTCATCCCGCGTTGCGCGCGCAAGAACTAAGGCGGTCTGTGGGTCGAGGTCCATCCAAGATTGGCCGTGCTCAGCCACCGCAATGATGCGCATCTCGGCCTCCTTCTTCATGGAGACTTGCTCTTCGGCGGCAACCCACAGGCGCGTTGCCCATTGAAGACGACGTGCTCTCGACGCACGATAAGCTTCTCCTGCAGCATGGAGTTTATCTTCATAAAGAAGAATGCTTGCATGGAGTGGCTATGATATTGAAGACGAAGACGTTAATTTGTTTGCCAGATTTCAAGGGCAAGAACACACCTGCACTTTTTTGTGTCTCGTCGAGACTGGTGACTTCATAATTGGAGAAGGTTGGATACGAAAGTATGGGGGGTCGCCAGGTTGACCATTTGGTGGAGGAAAGTAGTAACCAGATTGATTGGATGAAGGAATGGATTTTGGGCCAGCGGAGCCCTTCAAGGAGAGAAGATCCGACCCAGGGGTCATTGGGATAGTGGAAAAAGTTGGGGATGGCGTGACGATGGAGGCCGTCGTTGGGCTGGAGTCAGTCATGTTTGTACTTAGCAGCAACACGCAATCGGACTTAGAAACTCCAACCGGCCTTGTTTATGTGTACTGGGGTCACAGGACTGTCTCTCCAGAGAGACGGCACATAAACTATTGTTCTGCTTGACACCGTCCAGTCTCGCTCGCCCTCGTCCACATCCCCCGCTCTCACCTCAACGCCCTCTCCCATCCCGTCCTCCGCCAGATCCTCCACCCTATCCTCGCCTTCCTCAACTCATCACCTGCAGTGAGATCGAGCTCTCCATCTTTGCAGAGCACCACAGCCTTGCTGAAGGTGTGCATCCCCGTCTTTTTCCCCACAATCCAGTCGTTGAAAGCGGCGCATAGGACCTCGAGCCGCTCAAGGAACTCAAGGACCTCAAATACATCTCACTGCTCAGCAATCCCGTGCGCAAAAAAAATGGTACCGTGAGTGGCTTGCCTGGAGAATTCCTGGAGCTAGGTCGCCCCTCCAGCTGCCAATGCTGTTAACGCACGCGTTTCACTTGCTCGCGCCCGGCTGCCGGCAGTTACAGCCCCCAAACGCGCTTCGCGAGCCGTCGCAGAACAAATACAAGAAGAAGTTGAGATGAAGGAGGAAGAGGGGCGAAGCGAGATGGATGTCGAGGGTGATATTGCACGCGTTTACAAAGAAGAGGAGCTGGCTGTCAATGAGCAAGAAGTGGAGGCCATGGTTGGCATCGAGGATAGCGAGGAAGAAGACGAGTTCGCGGCCCTACCGCCCATGAAATCGAAACCTCCTCGCGTTTGGCCTGAAGTCATCACCGAGAAGGCCTTGAGAGCCAAGAAGGAGATGCAAGTCATTCGCGAAACTTTTGAAGATGAAGTCGACATGTACGACACAACACCGATGTGCAGCAGGGCTCACGAGGCAAGTAGCATAGTGATGAATCATGTCTATCTTGCTCATCTAATCGCTAGCTTAGCGAGGCTCACTCAGAAGAGGCAGTTCGCCCTCCACCTGCCAAGGATCGAAGGCCCATCAAGGTTCCCTATGAGTCGCCTTCCAACATCAGGTCAAGTCCGTGTGCTCAAACCATATTTAGTCTGTGTAGGCTTGTCGGATGAGATACAACACTTGGAGTTACCACTTCCCGATAAGAGGCGGATGAGTATCGGTGTGAGGTTCATGCAGGTAAGACCCATTTCAACTGACTGCGTCTGATGACATCTTGACTCATTCTGGGTATCTCAAGACTTTCCCTGCATAACGACGGAAGATTTCCGGATGCTAGTTCTACTGGAGTAATGAGCAGGAGCTTCATGGAATGACGGTTGGTGGTTTGTATTGACCTCCAAGAAATGTTGTTCATATTTAGTAACTTAAGATGCTCCCTTGAATGCTCATCGGAAGAACTCTTGCACTGACACCTGAGCCCAAATTGCTAGAGGATAGCTCTGTGAATTGGAGGTGAGATGCCGTTTAATTTCTCAACTTTCAGCATGCTTCGTAAGACTTTTTTTTATCAAGGGAACAAGTTTGCGGAAAAACAGCTTCATGGCCAGAAGGTCAGTTCTCCGACATTAACTCGAACCAAGTGTATCTCATATTCGGGGGCAGATATTCTGTGCGATATAAGAAAAGCAGCAAGGTGACTGTTCCTTCGATAGCTGCCCTCCGAATGGCTGATCTCGACCCTGACTCAGTTCCTATCCTCCTCGGCGAGCTCTCTACAACGCAATTCTGTCCCAACCCTAACTGCCGCTATCCGTTTTCTCCTTCCTCGGCCTTGGAAGCCGCCGCTCATTTCGACCCAAATACGGCTTGTGGCCGGTGGCTGTCATCTGTCACTTCCGCCACTTACCATGAGGCCTGCCCCATCCCTACTTGTCAACATGTCTTCGACGACCAGAATGAAGCCATCTTTCATTTGACCGACGATTCTTCCCCCTGCGCCACTTGGTTTAGAGAACTCCTTAACAACAAGTACCCTGAATATCCCAGCCTCAATGAAGTGGTCGAGGATGACATAGATGATGATCCTGGTACGTCTTCACCCTCTTTATTCTTATTTTTCTTTATTCATTTTTTTTGTAGATGATTTCGATCCTGCCTTTTATACTCCAACCCAGAGCAATTCAGTTGCCGCCTCGATTTCTCCATTTGATGAAGACTCCACCCCCTATCATGATCCGCGAATGAAACAGGCCAACTTGCCCAATGGATCGAGGGTTACCTTTCATCAGAACGAGCCTGTTGTCTTCCGGGGAGGTCACAACATCATACAGGCAATTGATGAACAGGCAGACGAGGACTTGGGCGAAAAACGATGTACGCATCCCTTCTACCCTTTTGCGAACAAGCTCGAATGGGAGCTTGGATCCTGGCTCATGGCCGGGGGATTATCCATGCGCGAGATAGATAAGTTCTTGCAACTCGATTTTGTGCGTCATTTCTTTTTTCTGAAAACAACAATCTCGTACTCATGACATGACTACTAGATTCGACAGATCCGCCCCTCCTTCAGTTCGGCTCAGGTCCTCCGTTCATACGTCGAGTCTCTCCCTGCTGTACCTGCCTGGCACTACCAAGAGATCAGTGTCCGCGGTTATCCAACAAAGACCAAAATGTTTCTCTACTGGCGCGACGGTCGTGATGTTATCGAACATCTATTTGCCAATCCTATATTCACAAATTCTATCGAGCTTACACCCTATCGTGCCTTTGATCATTCCAACTACCGGATTTATGGCGAGTTTATGAGTGCAGACTTTGCTTGGGAACAACAGGTTCGTTGTACCAAATATGCAAATTAATTGACATTTGCTCATCTTTTAATTTAGTCGAAACTTCCAGCCGGACACACTTTACTCGGTGTCATTGGTGCTTCGGACAAAACATGTTTGACTTTTGGCACAGGCGCCAAGGAGATGCATCCGTTCCTCCTCTCAATTGCCAACATCCAAGCCAATGTTCGTATGAAAGCATCTGCCCATGCCTTCGCTTTGGCCGCCTACCTTCCCATTCCAAAGTTCAAGGACGTATCTAAATCAGTCCAGGCCATCCTCTCAGCCAGGGTCTTCCACAAGTGCATCAGCATTGTCACGCGGCGTTTGAAGGCAGCCGCCAGTCTCGATCCGCAGTGTGCAGCCCTCATGTCCAATCCCTGGGGTGGCCGCAACTTCTGCCATACACCTCTCGTTTCGTGGATCGCAGATTATCCCGAAATGTTATTGATCTCATGCACAGCGGCCAAGCAGTCTCCGATTTCCGTGGCATCAGCTGCTCAATTTGGCGACGAAGAACCCCACCCTGCTCGCACTCGCGAACACATATTAACGGCCATCAAGGAAGCCTCCCGTGACGTTGAACCTTGGGACATTGCTCAGTACTACCGAAGCAGCCAAAAGTTCCACTTGAATGGCGTCCACCAGCCTTTTTGGGAGGACTGGGGTTCTGCTGACCCATCCTTGTTCTTGACGCCGGATGCCCTCCACCAATGGCACAAATTCTTCTTTGACCACATCGTCAAATGGGCCATAAACATCATGGGGCCTGAGGAACTCGACTATCGCCTAATGGTCCTCCAACCGCGTGTAGGTGCTCGCCAGTGGCCACATGGCGTTTCAACCCTCAAACAGTGCACGGGGCGAGACCATAGGGCACTCGAAGCCCTTATTGTAGCTGTGATTGCTGGCGCTGTCCCTATCGAAGTCCTGCGTGCCATCCGAGCGTTAATGGATTTTATTTATCAAGCGCAAAATCTCTACCATTATGACGACACACTTCATGCCCTCAAGGAGGCCCTTCGAGAGTTTCATTTCTTCAAACAGTCTATCATCATCCATGGTGGTCGGAGGGGCAAAAGTGGCATACTCTCTCACTTTGACATCCCCAAACTTGAGCTCATGCAGCACGTCGGCAAAAGCATTCAGGCAATGGGAGCTGCCTATCAATGGACCAGTGATACGACAGAATGGTGCCACATTGTTCTCGTGAAGCGCCCCTATCGCCTCTCGAACCGCCGCAACTTCCACGAGCAATGCTGTCGCTTTCTTGACCGTGAAGATAAGCTTCGACTATTTTCCCTTTTCACCCTCCTTAAGACATCCGAAGCAGGTCTCGAGAGTGAAATGCAACGGGAGGCGAACGAGATGGCTGTGCATCAGCCCGAGAGCCAGTGGACTTCGCACATTTTGCCTGAGGAACAAAGGTTTCAAGTTACTGCCAGCACACAACCACAACGCTCTCTCTTTGAACGTGCCCACAGCCTTATTTCTGCTGATCGCGCCACAGCCTTTTTGTTGACTAGGACCCCTCATCGTACACGCGTTCCAATTGAGGATGCTGCCATCTCCTTTGACCTCCCTGATCTTTGGCCTGCCCTCGGTGATTGGTGTTCTCATGCATTCTACAATGATCGCCGTGGCATACGTCGAGCTTTGGCAGACTGTCCTCTCCCTTTTACTCATGTCAACATCTGGTTGAATGTCCGCCTTCAGCAGTGCTCAGCCCAAGACAACCGCATTCTCACTCCTGTCCAGACGCTTCAAGCACTGCCACCAAGCGAAGAAATGCCATATGGCCGTTATCATCATGCCCTTGTCAACTTCGAGAGTGCGTCCGAGTCGCAAGACGAGCGTAAGTGGTGCTTATATTCTCATGAGTACTGGACTCATTTTATTTACCTGCCAGGCTCAGGTGTTGTAGAACTCCGGCTGATCTTCCAGCCCATTATGGACTCCAGTCCCTTTGGCCCATTCCTCTTCTATGGGAACTACTTCAAATTTGAATCTAAAGACGAGGACGGCTCGCCTTCGCCTGTTCCAGGCATTGACATGTTTTTGCTCAAACGAAACCGACGATCGAATGGTGCTCCTATGGGGGACATCCTGGCGGTTGAGGACATTCGCCATCAGGTCCAGTTGGTCCCCAAGTTTGGTCAACGAGCACCTGATGGCTTGGATTGCAACAATAGTACGGCCTTGACTGACGTCTTTTATGTGAACAATTTCTCTGGTAAAGAAACCTTTCATGCTATCCTCAGTTACCAGTAGTCGAGATTCTCCTATCCGTTGTACATCTCAGTGTAACATCATCTATGGAAATCTTATCTTTTTGTGTGTTATGAATCACATCTTATCTTCGTCAATAATACCTTATCTTCCCTGTCACAATTACTGTCACACGGAACAAGGTCCCGACCGCACAGTATCTTGGCAAGGAGCTAAGAGGTATTAAATTTGTCTACAGCGTCTACAAAGGCCACCATCATCTACAACCTCGCTTATCTCGGCTACGATCCTCATGATGTAGTTCAGAGCGTGGAAATGGTCCGAAGGGACAGAACTAGTGGAAATGTCGGCTGGTCCCAGCCTCCAGAACCCTTGCTTGGCCAATCGGGCCACATCCCTTTTGCGCACACATTTTATCAAGTTCACTACACCGTGTGCAATACGTAGGAGACTAAATCGAGAATCCTCAGTCGGAAAGCACACCTACAGTATTCACCAAAAAGCTACGAATGCTTCATCAATCTCTCAATAATCCTCTACTTTTCCGTAAATCTTCTTAGAAGTTAGGAGAGGGGGTTCCTCAAACACGCGAGTCCTTCCACAAAATATTGTCTTCACGAGGTGATGTTACATTGATTTTTGAAGGTGTGAGGGCCCGTACGTAGTAATACCGGCCAGAAAGGTATCAAGAGTACCTGGGGAAATGCCCGGTGCCGTACGTCAACCGTGCGTTGAGACGGATCCTGTATGCGGCACATTCGAGAATGGAGCAATAATTGGAAGGTGGTAGGATGGACCTGTGAACATCATAAGTTGGAAAGGGGTTGACATGATAGTTAAAGTTTACCACCTCTCTGAGTCCGTCTTTACGGTGGCCAGTTTTTGGTTTGAGTTTGAACTTGTTTCCTCGATCTAACAACGAATTTAATCATCGGGATGTTGCCTGAGGGAGGATTCAACTCATCGTCACCATCCCCAGCTTCATTGGTGGAGGTCACAGCAGCGGCCTTTCGGGAAATGAAATTCTAAGCTTGGAAATACGGTTCAAGGCCTTGTGGTAGACTGACCTCGAATATAACATGGCAAAAATTACCGAGGAGCTGACTTCGTCTTGCATCCTGAGGTGCCACCGGTAGGAGACAGCCATATTCTTCATCCAAAATATGTCTCAGGATGCATCCTGGTCAAGTTACCGCGGACACGAACCGCAAACTGGAAGGGATGGATGAAACTGGAAGGGATGGATGAAACTGGAAGGGATGGATGAATGCAGTTACACCCGTAGATCCGACCAGAACAACATATCATATCAAAGTGAGTGCTTGAGGAAAAGAAGTAGTCCACACCCTCTGCGAAAAGCTAATTTCCCAATGATGACGTACCCATTTATGTATCACGCACATATAAGACCGTCAAATACCGCGATATGTCATCATCAACATTTCCGCCATCTCTTACCAGAAAGTTAACGCTCTTCGCCTTGTACACTGCACTATCACGGAGCTCTTGAAGGAGACGTCAAGTTTCTTCGGAGTGTGCCAGACATGAAGAACTAAATGAGGCCAACACCTATTTCGTATGAGAAAGCTGTTCGGCAGACACAACTCGGACTGTGGAAAGTACCCTTACTTTTGTACCTGCAGACGTACAGTCCGAAGACACCAACTAAGTGTTCTCCTTCCTTGGCCAACATGCCGGCAGTTATCATGAATACCGTACGTGGGCATACAGATTGAAACACGCGCAGGTTAGAAAAATGAAGCAAGGTGAACGTCATTGATGAACGTCATACTGTTGATGACCCTGATCTTGGCCATTTCAAAAGTCGAGTCAATTTTCTTCAGTGAGACGACTTCCTATGTCAAAAAAGTGGTACCATATCGCAGAAATATGTATTGAATCTCTAATTATGAAGTTTCGTGATTTTTAGAAGCACCTGGGAGTTGTAGTGAATTTTATGAGAGGGCGGTGTTGAGTTTCGGTGTTTATACCGAGTTTGGCCACCCCTGAAATCGCGCCAAATTGGGTTGATGGCCGGCCGAGATAAGATGGCCAACGAGCGTCTCGAGACTTCTTCCCTCTCTCATTCGAGCTACACAAGTCCTTTTGTCACAAAAACACATGTATTTTATACTTTACCATCTGGAGTATGTTTAGAGATCATAGAATCCATTGTGTCATGTTATTTGGCAAAGATTCTGTTTCAGTTATTCAACAGGTCGAAATATGCCCATTTAACACTTACCCCCGTAGCAGGGTATTCCAAAAAATCTAAAAATTCAGACAAGCATAATATCGGATTTATTAGCATACACATTGCATATTCCAACTTGTTTTGTGTCAGTCCGTGAAGTACATCATTTCTGACACAGACTACAACATAGGTTGTTTCCGGGGCATGAGAAATTAAGGGCACAATTTGGGAGTACATTTACAGAAGATATTGTCTATGATGTAACAAGACGGTATTGTATTCTAGTGCCTGACACCTTCAAGCATACGCCATATTTTGTCCTGCGCAGAGGAGGGCTGACCTGAGCGAGAGGTGCAGGTCAGAATCGGCAGCAGGACCGTTTCGGCTTATGAAATCTCGGCATCACTCCTGCCGGCCAAGGCTCAGACACGATATCTTCACGATTTACCAGCATTCCTCTCCCAAAGTTGGTGTAATTTTTCTAGAGCATGCTGACAGTAGTTATCTGCAAAAAGAATGACAGAAATCGCCCTTTAAATCATGGAATTATGCAAATGGCCAACTAGAGGGGGTGGCCAAATTCAGGGTCATCAACAGTATCTTATCTGGTCTCGGGAAATCTTATCTCTTGCTTTTCTTGAAGGGAAGACGGCAATCACCGGTCGACCAGGAACAGGCTTCAATATGGGGGTGCAAGAACCCTTGCATTGCAAGCAAGGGAACTATCGCTACGAACGATCCAAAGCAGTATGAACTACAAGATTGACTGAGCGTAAGGATCAATTGGGCAAAGGAACAAACACTATAGGGCCTACGGAGAAAAGGATTTGTAGGGACTGTCCCGCGCGAAATGTGGGCAACGTCAAGCTTGTGCGATCATGTCAATCTCTCTCTCGACGGGATAGTACTTACGGAGTGTCGAAATAATCACAGCATCTGTATCTTCGTACATTGCATTGATAAGTTCGTTTGCGCCATTCATGGTCTTCGTGATAAGATTCAGAAGATTTTCCGGTGTGTCAACCTCTGAGCTCTTTGATCTCTTCGAGAGACATGGCACTAATCGAAGCAGGAGCTGTAGCAAGAGTCAAGCAGGGAGCTCATTTCATTCATACGACCAGGACATTTCGAAGACTTGAGTGAAAGAGATACTGCACCATTTCGAATTATTCGGCCAGGGGTGTGACTTTTGCGTCCTGCCACGACAAAACGGCCGAATAATTCGAAATGGTACATATGTAGTTGCTTATTACGTAATTTAGTCGAGACTTGTTTTGCGCGTGAACAGAAGACCCTCCTCTCTCTCCCTTCGTTTTCTTCAACTTGTGGGCCGATGACTTTAGTAGCTTTCTTCAGCTTCCTCCCTTCATAATGTCAAGAAGCTATACTTTGGGCAACTGGGATGGTGGCCTTTCGAGCTTTGGAGGTCACAGTCGAGAACAACTTCAAGTCGCAAGCGTACAGGCGCCAACAGCGTACATGGACTCTCTTGAAAACATGAACACCATCCCAACATCTATTCTACCCTCCTCCCACCCCCATATGAGTAACGGAAACTTTGGGCTCGAAGAAGCGGTAGCAGGCCAAGGCAGTGGACCAACCACGAACGGGGTGAGCAGCTTCGTTTTGTTGTACCTTCAAACGAAATCTGAAAACATGATAGGATCACGGTTCGCCTGAGGCGTTGCTCACGCCGACGACAAGCTCAGAGCTTGCACGTACTGCCGCACAGGAGCCCATCAGTTTATTAAGGGTAATATTCTCTTCATTCGCCTATTTGCGAGTCTCACAGTTGAGGATCGCAGGACGATGCCACCATTCACCCCATCACTACAGACGCGTCAAATACCTTGGAGCCCCCAAAACTCGCGTTTGTTCCTATCGCAAATTCACCACTTTTCCAAACTTTTA
>MPNV01001997.1:0-51858 GCA_013376435.1 Cyclocybe cylindracea | reverse complement strand
TGGGCCGTTCATTGAAGGTAGGAAGAGGGATAGGGTCGTTGGCGTCGTTGGCATCGTTGGCATCGTTGGCGTTGTTGGAGTCGTCCATGGTTCTCAAAGCAAGGTGTGGGACTTCGTTTTTTCCCCCTGTTTCTTTCCCTTAAATGTGGTACCTAGGAATGCAACATTTCCCGGCACAACATGTTTTTAAGAAATAGTTTTATCCTGTCGGCACGCGCCAGAGGAGACGACCCAGGTTGGTAGTGGATAGGAGGGACTGAATGAGTTCCCTTGTTTCGAATGGAAAAGATCGCTGCGCCATGAAATTGCGGGAGCAGAAAAGCAAAGGCATTTTTTAGTAGTCCCCCGAACCAAAATGCTGCGAGATAACAATGGAGCCCCGTGATAATATCATGTGGATAGTGATGCTCTATGAGGGAAAGGGGGAGAGTATTGCGTTCGCCGCTGAGCAATGTTGACTTTTGAAATTAAATCACTGCCGTTGTGGTATTGAAAGTTTCCTTGCATGTATATTATGGATGATAGAAAAAATTTGTTCATAGAAAACTTAAGTACATTTGCGACTACAGTACTTGAGGGTGATTCAGGACTGGACAGCGTCAAGCGGGTGCCAAGAACGGAGGCAAATAGGCGCCAAAATGGTAGCGCCCTGAACAGTGTCACAGAATCACGGCTTACGTGTGCTGCGCTACTTGCCGGGGCTCCAGGCTCCAGGCTCTCCCAGTCGGTTGTATGTCCTCGATCCGTTCCACAGGCAGGTCCGCCTCTCCTCTTCCATCACGACATCCATCTCCGAAACGTCTCCTCCTGGGCCCAAGCTGAAGACTCTGGTCTCTCTCGACTTTGTGATGTCGTTCAATCGCGACGCCGACTCTATGACCATAACCTATCCATGCTCACATCGACCATTCAAATCCACATCCTCGTCGCGCATTTCGCTCACCTACCCCCCATTCCAGTACCTTCCCATCTGCTGCAGCACTCCACCTGTCATTCATTCCTCCTAGTAATCTGATTGAGTCGCGGAAACGTCCCATTGCACCCTTCCAGACCAGGCTTCCATCCCCCTTTACCGGTTTACCTTCCAGTGCTCCGCAGCTACGACTGTCCCCCCCCATTCGCACTCTCTCATCGAATCCGCCTCGCTTTCCCTCATATCCTGAAGCCTAGCCCATAGGTCGACCCCTGCTCGGGGCCTCCTACATTGCGAATTTGCTACTCCCTCTTTGAAGCGTCGAACCTCCATCCAACCCAATCCTGAATTCACCAGCCGCTTAATCTGCCGAGTCAGTGAGCTCATCGTTAGCATAGAACGCAGGTGCAGCACTCAAGTTGCTAATGATCTCCTCGCACGCGTCTGCCGCGAAGCAGCCTCGATCCGTCTCATTCCGACGTCTCCGCCTTCCGCCGTCGGTATCAGGGACAGGCCGATAATGTAGCCGATCCACTGGCTTTCAACTCAGCACACCACACCGCCAGCACCGTCGTATGCTAGTCAAACACCTTTTTTCGCAGAATAAACGTCGCGGCTCGGCGTTACGTTGATTGACAATATGCACATAGAGGGTGGCCGGCGCCATCCATTCACAGACCGCCTATCGTTTGATGCCTCACCATCATCACTTAGGCCAATCCGACCCGTCGCCGCTCCGGATTGAATAGAGGTCTGCCTGTCTATTGCTTTAACGACAACGTACGACAGCCCCAACAGCCTCGATCACCAACGCTCTTGATTTCCCCTCCGTCTTCCGTAAACCCTTCTTGCTCTCTCTGTCCACTCCTTCAAGCCGAAGGTCGTGGCCTGCTGCTTGATGTACTTCTCGTATCCTCGCCCTGTCCATTCCGAACTCATCAATCTCGCCTGCCCTTCTCCGCAGCGCACTAGAATACCACACCCTTGCACCCACGCACACTCATGTATATTTGGATCCTTCCGTCCCTCCTCTCATGAGCCCTCGCCGGCTTCTAGACTTCCCCGTCCATCGTAACCTCTCACTCCTCAAAGACTCGAAGCATGGCAAGCACCCTTTACTTTCCCTGCTCTCCATCGAATGACTAGCTCGGGTGCGACAATGCGGATTATCCCCCTGATTTGGTCAGAACTATAACAAAGAGTGGTGATTGCGGTCAAGCCTGAACGCTAGGAACCAAATATTGGTAGGCAACAGGGGATATATGCGTTCGGAATTGGGTCTCGAGGCGATGTTCGTTGGAATTTCGTCATGGTCGTTGTGAGATGGTGCATGACAACCGGGGAGGAACGAAGGAGGGTCGTTGGCCAGCAGGGTCTGTCATCGATGTCAGCGCGTCTTGGGAGAGAAACGGGGTTGGCAGTCGTGCGAGATGTCTCGAAGCAAAGGTCAAAGTCGTGATGGGTTTCGAGGCCTCGGTTTGAGATCTGAAGCTCGGCGAACCTTCGCTGCTCGACACTATCCGCGCACCTTCCTGCTTCTTTGCATTTTTCCGTCCTGCAGATCGTTGCACCTACCGCGCCGACTCTGGAAGCAACCTATCCAAATCCCCTTGCTCTATACCGCCCGCGGATTGACGATACGCCAAGTTCTTCTACTTCCTCATTTTCTCTGCACGGCCCATCGCAGGCTCATTGACGTTCCTCGATGATCCTCAGAGCTAGATAATTTGAACGCCAGGCACGCACTCATCCCCAAGGAATATGTCGCTTTCTGGCCTATCGCGGCCGTGCTGCTTCTCCGTTCGAAGGTGCGCCTTTTGTTCCTTTACCGCGGGCGCTGTCGAGCCAGCGTGCCCTGCCTTGTCGAAGAGAAGTTGTAATTGTACGAGCAGGGGAGATTGAGAGGACGTATGGGCTAGGCGGTTTATCTATGACTGTCATACCATTTCACTCAAGGACTCGAGACCCGCGACGTTCTCCAAATTCTCTTGAATACATGAAGTTCGTTGTTACTTATCGTAAAATATGTGGCATACAAGATGCGTTCTATCACCCTACTCGACGGTGGTGGACACCTCAGCAAGCAGACTCAATGCCTCAGTCGAGCGAGCTTTCAGCCTGAGTGTGAACGGCTTGGGGAATCTATAAAACACCCGAATGAGGTGAGGTGAGGTGAGGTTAACCCAGTACGGTCCATTTCTGAACACTGGGGTCCCGAGAATACGCCGACGAGTGATTTCCTCGTCGCCACCCTCTTCTCGGACCCGGATACCGCTCCTCAACGAGCTTTCCCCCTTCTAGGACGTCTATCTCGGACACGACATCCGGGCGGTAGGCGGTAATTCAGACAAGTAACAATAAGAATGGATATCGAGATGGGTGCAGGCAGGCTTGGCATGACTGATCATGAGCAGAATTGACAGGTGCTGTGAAGCCTGGCGCACGAGTGTCCATGATTAGAAGGCACCGAGCTCACTGGCTTGCGATGCCGTAGCATGAGGACAAGGTGAAGAGGAGAAGAGGAGGAGAGGGAACAACTGGTCCATCGAGGTTGATTTATTAGTTGGCCTTAGTCTTTTGTAGGCGTAGATGGATTTCTCATTGTAACAATTGTAACAATAAAAATTTCTCAGTAGATGTAGCGATGCCGAGCGTCGACTCAGGACGCCTTCAAGTCTTAAGCCCCAGTGAAAACCGGTGGGGGTTAATCTGAATGCGTCTGAGTGCGTCCGACATGCGGAGCGGGTCTGAGCGAGGCGTGATCATCTGAAGATATCCGAATTTTATCTGAACACTGCCAATGAACATTTCTGAAAAGGGCTCACCAGGCGATCGACCACTTAAGCAGGGGTTGTAGGCCTTTGCGATAGGTGGAGTTCGCGCCCACCGGATCTGCAGGTCCGCGTCAATTTCACAACTCAAGTGTCGCCTTCCCTATCCCTTCTTTCCCCTTACCACCACCATCCGAGTCCTCCCGGTACTTCTCCCCCCACACGCCTCCCCCCCACACAAGAAACACAGTCCTGCTGTTGCATTTCTCGGAGAGAAGATCCACAACACCGTGTCGCAAACCGTAGTTCATCGAAGCACGTACGTGAGATCTCAGCGTATTGAAAATTCGCGTAACCTCCACGACGTGGCACGCCTACCGCATCGCTTTACCCTCGTTAGCTCCTATTTTAGGGGAGCGGAATCGATGGTGAGGGAACAGCGCTGCGCACGATTCAAGTAGGTACATCATACTCCTAGAATGCGCATATGTGCTAAAGACGAGCTCATGTGAATATGGGTGCCGCATATATTGCCGTGTTCAGAGTGTAGGCGGGAGACGTCGGAGTCATGCACGGAAGTGATAGACAAGGTGTGCCCCTTTATTGAAGATACGGCCAGTTTCGATGGCTCGTATCGTTTCTGTTACAGAAGGTAATGTAAACTGCCCTACCTGCTCTATGAGGTGTTGGTTAGTTGTAATTTCATGCCTCGTCCACTGCGCCACTGCTTACTTTCTCGTTATTCTCTATAAGACTTCAACATTTTCGTGGCTAGTCATCGTGGGGATTGGGCCTGGATTTGTGCGCGGACGTAGGCAGTAATTCACATAGCCTACGATGTTACAGAAGGCTCGGCAAATAGACATTTACGAAATTCAGAAACTTCAGACACAACGACGTTTCCAGGTGCTCAGCAGCTTCAATCATCCGAAAGGATCTGAATCATGGCCAAGGTCAGCCACACTCGGATTGCTCTGAAAAGGGGGAAAAATAGCGGAATACGTCCGAATGAGGCAGAAATTTGGCTCTTCGGTCTCTCTCGGTCCCACTCGGCTCTATCCAGCTCAGTTCAGAACCGATTTTCACTGGGCTTAAGCCGGTGTCTGCTCGGCCCACCAGTTCGCAGACTGCTCACAGAATCAAAGGTTTTCGATGCGAAAGGGAGATTTTATATAAAGATAAGAGTTAGAAGGGCGTTATGGGGTGGATGCGAGAAGTGGAGGATGGATGACGTTTTGTCAGGGGCACGCTATTCGGTGGTGCCTCTGGTCTTTATGTGTTTATATTTTATGTTTTATGTGTTTTGGGATTTACCAGGAGCACCGGAGCTTTGTCCGGTGAGAGCCTGGGTTTTTAGAGGTGAGAAGAGGAACGACGTACTTTCGTGGTGGTGGTCGGTGTGTGAGATGTTCAAAAATCCTGACACGCGGAGCCGAGGCCAGTTTGTTTTCTGTCTTTTGTTCTGTCCCACCCACTCTCTTCCTCCGTTGTGCGTACGCTTTGAGCGGGAGGTGCGTCGTGCAGGCGGATAACTCTCGTTAGTGTTCATCGGTGTCGCATATAGAAGGTAAGATGAGAAATTGTCCAGTTCAATCATGGTTCCATGCGTATGTGATAGTTCCCGAGGTGAACTCGAACTCAGGGATGTCTTCCGTTCGCATCTAGCCCGGCAGAATCTTGCACGTCGCATGCATTGTGGAAATAATGGCAAAGGGAATTCCTTCGGCAAAGTGCGTTCCGGGGCAGACACGGCGGCCGAATCCAAGAACAAGGTCCTTGACTTTATCCATCTCGAAGTCAAGGTTATTGAAGCGTTCTGTGTCGAATTTTGTAGGACTCTGGGTCGTGAAGCATATGCCCAGATTAACGGGGAGTCATATTATATGGGTTTTGGGGCTCTGAATACAATGCTATAACACACACCAGATGTTGGGCATTACCATGGAGCCTTTCGGAATAAGGAGCTCTTTCGAAATACCCAATGGCTCCTTTGTTTTTTTCCGCCAGCCAGCGCTGAACACAGGGGCATGACGTTATAAGCCTCCTCCCTTACGTCGCCCTCTTCGTTTCGACCTGATCCCTCTCGATCCCCGTTCCATGTAACGTGTTGATAAATACGTCCGTTAACCCATCTCGTTCTATGACATTCGTGGTATGCACTTGGCTATCTCCTGCTACCAGCTTCCCCAGTACATCAAAAAAATTGTTCAGAGCTTTGTCTTCGTACCTCCAGTCCTTGACCTCCTTGCAGCATGGCGGTGATGCTCCAAATACTGACACGCATACTCGAACGCACCTCTCCACCCCTCCCTTCCCAGCTTCCACTCGTCCCTTCCCATAACCCATATACATGCATCCAGTAGCATCTTATGCGCCGCGACACCTTCAACATAGTACTCTTGACTGCGTGCCTGGTCGACAAAGAAGTTCCTTGTTGACAAGTCAACGAATCGAACGAGAGCTCGATCACCTAGTTGTTTGTCCTCTTCTTTATCCAGGTCGGGTACAAGGATGAAAGGGGAAGCAGGAAGCAGGATGCGGACCACACACTCTGTATTGTCGAACCCCAGTAATGCTGCGAGAACCGGGGTAGTAAGGCCGGCGAAGGAGAACAGAAGCGCAGCTAGGATGCGCCGAAAAGAGCAGAAGTCTCCTGTTGGTGGGGGCAGATACCTTGCTAGGATATCGAAGATAAGGTCGTCCAAGTGAAGGCTGGATAGGGATGAGGGCGAGTGTACGAGGGCAAAATCTTGCTTAGGACACAATTCTCGTTCCTCCAACGGCTGTGGAAGAGCTCGTTCCCAGATGTCATCCAGGGATTCGAGAGTGTTGGAAGATTGGTTACTGAGGTCTGAGTATTCCTTATCCTCATCTGCGCAGTTTCCACTCATGCCTGCCTCATCCCACCCTCCATCTTCGACCACAGAGGGCGTGGCAGCACCGATGGTTTCATCAGCTCCCTGCATCTGACAACCCGAGCGCTCATCGTTACTTCGAGACTCAGGCAACACGACATGGTTATGGTGGGTTTGCAAAACATGCATTATATGCATGCTTGCATCTTGGTTGGTATTTGCATAATGAGCTGACGAAAACCCTGTCAGTACGCTGACAGAACGCTACAACACAGCGAATTCTCACTGATGTTTATGCCCCCTGTTGCACTGTAGAAGTTGCTGCCTGCAATGTTAACGTCGCGAGCCTGCTCGAAGATGTGTACTGATTGTTCGAACAATGCATTGCCGCATTGCTCGGTCGTATCTCCGGTGCCGAGAGCGTTGATAGAATTTGAGCCTTGAGGTACAGAGAAAAGGATGGTTGGTCAACGGAGATAAGTTCAAATATAGTCAGCGTTGGCGTACCTTTTCGATCTGGTGCCAAGCATATATCTTGTACCTTGGTACGAATTCGCCACGAGGTGATTGGTTCATGTATTTGGGCAAGATCAATCCGATGAACAAAGGGATTCCGAAAGAGGGGATCATTGTTGAGAAGTTGCACGAGATGAGCCTTTGGCCGACATGTAATAAAGAAGCGAAAGGGGTGTCGAAGGCGAGGGACAGCGGCAGCGATAGTACGGAGGAGATCGCACTGGTTGTAGGGGCAGTCATGTTCGTCAAGGGCGTCGAGCGCAATGAGCCGTGGTCGATTATCCACTGGGTGCTGCTGTCCGGGGAGTGCTTGGAAGTGCTTGACGAAAAGACGGTCAAATAGAATCTCACAGGAAAGGTTGAAGATCTTGGGGTCTGCTTTGATCTCCTCCAACACCTGGTCTTTGAGCCACGGGAACACCTGGATAAGCTGGTAAACCAATGTCGGTATCACTCTGTCGCCATCACGTCGCCATGCTTTAACATCCCTTCGTGAGAGGAAACAACTGGAGGCAAGACGCCCCTCCTTCTGGCATCTTTCGGCGACTGTCTGTTCGAGAGCAGACTTGCCAGCCCCAGCAGACCCGTGAAGTACCAGGATGGATGCTGCTTCGTCGTCGTCGTTGATCCAATTCATGATATCTTCTATGATACCTCGACATGTCCCGGGGTAACATCGTGGTGGGTTGAAGCGCTCGTAGGAGTCGACTTGAGCTCCGATGCAGCAATGCTTGCGCAGCTCGTTCAAAGCTGAACTGCAATCAGTGATCTGTCCATGAATGGTGCCACGCAGCCTCACCTTGGCTCTTCGCGCTAGGCCTGGGGACTGGACCGGGGACTAGACCGGGGACCAATTTACCCATGATTGAATGATGAGGGCCTGGGGGGTTTGAAGGCTAGCGTACGTCGTGGGGAGGGTGGAATATTGAGGTTAGTGGTTGAAGTGTGCAGTAACTGCCGTCCTCAAGAAGCAGATAGAATGGAGAGAGACTCTTACCACGCACGAGCCACGATGCAGTGGAGTGTAGGATGGACACAGGCTTTAGAACGAAAGGCTATGCCGTATGAACCTAAGCTGACTTCGGAATTCTGAAGTCATTGATCCGATGTTATAATTTGTTTTTTCGAAACTGAATACCAGCTGTGAGTATCGGACTCAAATATTCAGGTCTATGATCCAGAAGATCAAGATAGAGGCTGGGCATAGGCAAGGAAAATACATAAAAAATATGAATCATCCTCAAGCGCACTGGGCAGGTGCGGGATAGGTCATGAGAACCAGAAGAATAACTGACAGTGCTACAGACCAAGTATAGACGAGGCCCAAGCGAACGGCTGTCGATGACCACTGTTAAGAACACCTCGTGGTCCGCATAGCATGCCCCTGTTTGTCCTCCCAGTATTTCCCCAAGAGTATAAGTAATCATTGTCACTACGAGTGGCCATCCCCCCAATTGGCACTCTGTGCGAGACACAAAACATTTGTCCGAGTCAGCTGCCATGAATCTTAAAGATGTCGGCCGTTTCGTGTATCCTCTCTTCTACAAGGCTACAGTGAAAGCGACAGAGATGAGGAATGCTGTGCGTTGACGTCTAAGATAGACTTGTTCAAGGTGCTCTGGAAGATTGACGTGCCTTGGGGGAGGGTCAGTGTCCAACTGGAGGGATAGAGCGAGAATGTGAGAACGGGCTGCTAGAGAGAGAAACGCAGTGGAAGGGTGTGAAGGAGGGTTTGGGTCATTATAAAGACGAAATAGCAGACAATTGACGTACATTCCGCTCGTAACCCTGCGGTGTCGCAGAGTCGATCTTGCAAGGGCCGCTTATGACCTTCTCCGAACAAGAGAAAGTATAGTTGAGTCCAAGTTCAAAGTTTGGAGACAAGAGAGGACAATAGACGAGCACAATAGACGAGCAAGGGGGATGAGATCGGAAATAATCGCAACTCTAAGAGAGTGAAACGAGGAGAAAGAAACACCAGTGATGAATGCCATGATGCGACAAACAAACCAAAAATACACGAGTTCGAAAGACAATGCACCATGAACAAATGTGGTTTACCTTGTTATCCGACGTTGCAACTTGCAGACACGGAACAACTCTTCGTCCATTCGTTGCTGTTGTCTTCGGCTGAGCGAACATAATGCATGGTCGGTGTACGATTGGCTGCCTTGATGTTGTCTAGCTAGTAGGGGAATGTAAGTGCATGTTGGGCGTGCCGGGTAGAAGACGAGTGAAGACGATGCGGAAAGAGGGAATTGTGAACATAAGGGAGAAGAAAGAAAACGCAAGGGCAGAAATGAACGGGCACAACGTGGACGAGCAAAGAGATAGAAGGGAGGAAGAGAGAGCAAGAACGAAAAAGACTCACTTAGTGTCCTGTTGATATCAATGAACCACTCCTCCCTCCTGGACCCTGGCTGCCATCTGCAGGTAGTATGAGGAGAAGAGTGCATTGACCTAGATAGAGCGAGACGGCTTATTAATCCAGGTTACCAGAGCAAGAAACAGATGCTAAAGGGGTGGAAGAGGTGCAGAACGTTAGACAAAGACGAAATGGCAACGTACCATTCACTGCCTGCAGTCATGCCCCGCTGCAACAGCACTGCACTCCGTCCATGTACGACAACGTCCATACACGCCTCCGTTCTATCGGGGGCCTCCAAGTAGAAACAGGACGGGCGAAAAGACGGATCTCCGAGTTCACATATGAAGCGCGGCAGACGCTGAGTGCCGTACCGGTAGTTGGCGGTGGTATATGTAAGTCGAGGCTGGATTCACGCTGCCCGCTGCCGCAGATCCGCAAAGCTAGATCGTCGTCCTTGCCCATAGGAGCGTACGGCTGTGCCGATGGCCAACTCTGGAGAAAAAAAGTCGGGGTTAGAATAAGTTCGAAGTTTGCAAGGACGACGTGAAGAGAGAGAAGGCAGTGGTCGAATGAGCTGCGGAAGAATCAGATGGGAGGTATAGCATCGTTCTGGTGAGGTGAGGAATACCCGGCTTGGTCCATTTCTGAACGATAATAAAAATGCAGAGAAGGAAGGGATATAACACGAAAGGAAACGACAAAAAAAGGAAGCGATAAGACAGGGAAATAGGAAGAAAAACGTACTACAAAGAGATCCTCCATCGGCGCTGTTATCCAAATCCAAAATGGGCCTTCGTCCTCGTGTTAACCCCTCGATCGTGATGCACGGGCGAACAAATGTCCATGGTCTGTCGGTGCAATAGCGGCTTCAACGTTACAGACGAAGTTCAAACTAGCGGGAGAACATCAGTACCCTGTTAGGACCGAGGGTCTGAAAGCCGAGCAAAGACAAACACAGAGGGCTGGATGTGCAAAAGAGGGAAGGAATAGAAAGGAACGAGGACGAGGAGGGATCGGAAAGGGGGGAGGGATCGAAGAGGAAGGGATGGAAAGAGGCCCACCTTGATGTGCAAGCAATACAACCTTGCAGCGACGGTGGCAGCTCCCAGCAGGATGTACAAGGGCAGGACCATCCAACATAAGCCTCTTCTCGCTCCCTAGTTCTTGCATTCCCTGCACCCACAATTTGACGCTCTGCTTGTTGATGATGCATGAACGTGTTCATGAATCGTCTTCGCGGCATCTCCTGCGACTTGGATATTCCTAACAGCAGCGGAGGTTGGTTTGGAATCCGCAACGTACAGCGTGTAGTTCATTGTTCTGAGCAAGACAGCGAATACCGTCAGGCTGAAATAGATCTGAAAGGGGAGGCTAAACACGTCCGACAGGCTGGGGGAAGCGAGGGCGGTGCGGGTGTTGGGAGGTGGGAGGCAGGACGAAGATGGGGCGAAGATGGGCAGGTTGAGGGGTCGGTAGAGGGTGTTCAAGTCGCGGACAGTGGTTCGATACCAAGGTTGGGAAGCGTCGACAGGAGGAGGATAAGCCGATTGGTTTGCGATCTGGGATGCAAGTTGAATGGCACAGCATATTGTATCTTTTGCATGGTGTCGTTGATGTAGACGTCGCCGAGGTGAAGGCCGTATTGTCCGTTTCGCGTCTATGGACTATATAAGAAGGCTGAACGGCGGGCTTTTGAGAGCTCGGGACGTACGCTGGGCCCATAGCTCGCTGTTGGAGAGCCTGGGAGGTGCTGGCGACGACGTGAAATGTCCGTAGCCTTGAGGCGAGACTGGCATTGACAGTGGCTCTGGAATGTAATCCGGATGCATTGGTATGGGATATCGAAGGGGAGGTGGTGATAGCAACGTGAACTGAGACATTTTCGTAGTCTAGTGTAGAGATTTCCGCTCGTCAAAAGACGAAGGTAGTCTTGAAGGTCGCAATCGCGCAATCTTCGAGCCAAGAGAAGAGGACGGCTACGGTGAGCTAGATTCTAATGGGTAGGGACGTCACGTCATTCGTTCCCTGACTTTGCGGCCGAAAGACACCCGGAGTGTCGTCGATGCAGAACTTGAAGTTTGAAGACAAAGAGAGTTGGACGTCTGTCCAATCGGAAACGAGGACGGATCGGGTTTGTCACGGTCCGGATGATCCTCCTGACTCCCTAGGCCGCCTCCTGCACACTCCTGCTGCTTTCAACTTACCCGCCTTTGTCGTATACCCAATTTTAAACCCAGTCCTCACCTTTCCCTGCTTGCATACGTTTCACGACCGGTATCTCTCTCAACGTGAAACGATGCACCACCTATCCGACAGCGTGGTCCTAAGCGTACGTCGTAGATGTCGGACATCGAATCATTCTCAACAGCCTTCAAAATGATCAAGGACATCCAGCCAGCACGAATGATGAACGCGGCCAGTGATCGGCATGCCCAACTCTCCTCGGAGCCGAAAGTTCGCGTCGAGCCTCGAAGGAGGAGAGGGTGGTAGTCCGTATCCCATTTTTATGGCCGACGCAGACCACAATCGTGCACGGTGCTAAGTACCTCTGTCGTGGCTGCGGAGGGTCGCAGTGGATAATTCGGGACACGCTACACAACCTGAAGAACGACTATATCCTGATCACGAAATACCAAGTCGGCATCCCTACAAGCGCATATTTTCTCTCTAGGTCGGTGTCGTTCGTGTACGAATATTGTCAACAATTTCTGATTTCATTTCCTTGTTAGACTGGCGGTGCTCGTCTATGCGCTCGGAAGGGCCTTTCTTCTCAGTAAGACCGAATTTATGAGTCGAAAAGTTGCCTTACGGTTCTGAAACTCCGCAGCCATGCCCGTATCGCACTGCGGAAAGCTTGAGACTTCGATACACAGAGGGTTGCGAGTAGCGTTTTTTCGGGGCACCAATGCCAGCGTTTTCAAAGGCAATGCTATAAGAGAGACAACTGTATTGCATGTGAGCTGCGTCGCGCCCATTTTCCTCGATGCTCGTCTAACCAACCTCTGTAGTTCTTCAGGGCGATACCTCTCGTCAAAATCGGCATTATAATCGGCGCTTTCCGCCTCCCAGTAGGTAGCCCAGGACTTGTCTGCATCACCAACCGTCCCAGTGCACGTCATGCTCGCGAACGTCGTCAAATGTCGCGTTTTCAGAAAGACGAAACTCGGGCTGATCCACGAGCCACTCGACTACGAGACGCTTCTTTAAAGCACCCGGCACAGCTCACGAACAATTGTCATGATAATTGCGATGCAGCTTTCAGGTCAGGAACCGTCAGGAGTGAATGCGAGGAACGAAGAGCGTGACGTCAAGGACCTCTATGGTTCTGGTACGAAGCCGATGGACCTGCTCGCGATGCGGAAAGAGACGAATACGATCAACATCATCATCTCAGTCTCAGTCTGCTGGGCGACGAGGAGCTGGGCAAGTTGCCGCGCAACCCTATTCAGGCGGTTTCAAAGGTTTGATTCTGATACGGCCTGACACCGCTGAAAAATGGAAAGCACCATCCCCCTGCTCCAATGACTCTGTTGTTTTCTCGAGATACTAGATTCTTGAGCTGCCTCTGTAACGCCAGGCCGCTTACCCTCCGTCACCCACGTACCGGCACAACTATTCAGTCCCGATTGGAACCCACAAACTAAAATCCGATACCCTCAGTCTCTTTCTCCCAATACATCAGTGCGTTCACCTCCGATCTTCAAGTTCCCTTTCTCAGAAGAAAACTTCGGATGCCTATCCAGAGGCGAAGCAGAGATATTCTCTTTGTATCCTCTTCTAGCGTTATCTCCACAAACGCCGAGGTCCAGATACTGAGGCCCACAGCGGATCCAAGGCCGTTAAATTTAGAAGGCAATTCTCATCTTGTCCCAACCATATACTTCTCGTAATGGAGCCGCAACTCTCCGCTCTTTTGCTGCGCACGCGGTAGTACGGCTTAGGGACTGGGATGTCTCTCTGTCATATGAAGCCAACGTGTGTCCTTGAATTCCAGCCTATCCGTTCAACGATGCACCATCATTCTGTCTCATTCCCTGACGCCCAATCAAGCACCAGATGGAGTCCGACACCGGTATGGTCTCCCCGAGCTTGCGGTTTAAGACACGATATGGACTATGATCCAGCCAATTGATCAGAATTTCAACCTGCTTCCCAGGAAATGGACCCACTATTGCAGCCACACTCATGATTTGTGGGCGAAAAATGCACAACGCCTTTCACCGAGCATAAGCGGAATCTGCTATGCTTGCCAGCCCATCGCTCCGCTCTGCTTACAGGAACTTTAGACGAGCGCGACCCCTTTGCCGCGCTTTCTGATCCCCCCCCATCTCCTGTCGCTGACAATTCTCTGTGGGCCGCTCAGCTCTCAAAGGGATTGACTCCGCTGTAGGCGTTGATGGCTCATCAGGGGTTATCATACTCCAGATCGTTGCGAGACGAGTTGTGCGCATTTTTACAATTTGCCGCACACTTCATACGTTTCGTTCCTCCCGTTCTGCCAAGGAGGCGTGAAAGATCCTCATGGATATTGTGCGTCCTCACAACATTTTTCCACGGGCGACCCACAAATCTGATATCCAGTGCCGCGCAATTCGACTCATAGCGTGCCCCCACATTCAGGGCTAGGTAGCGGATTATTCCCGGTGTGCGTGGCAAACGAGAGCTGTGTTTTACATAAATGCACTGTCGGAATTCAGTCTCGAGGTAGGCGAGAAAAAATGTCGGATAACACGAGCGCCCCAGGCTTGCTCAACCCATTCACCCCCATGGCGTTTCTACCTGCAGAGTTGGCCTTTCAAGTCACTATCTCTGTCTACATCTTCGTCGGTTCGTTGGGTGTAGGTCCTCGTTCTCCTACATTCTAGCGGAATCCATATTTCTGACTCGTTGATTGAAAACTCAGGTCCTTGTGTGGGACATCTTGAACAATCTTCAAGAGGATTACAAACTCTTTTTCAAGCACCGTGTCAGGATTCCCACTGTCATATACCTCATATCAAGGCTTGCGCTTTTTTCTGTATTTTAGTACTTGATCATTGATGTTTTATCTTGCACAGATTGGCGACGCTCGCTTTTGTCCTCTCAAGCACTATCTATGAAAGTGCGTCTTTCATTTTATCCACTAATTTCAAACTCACTCACTCTGAACAGCGGCACCTGTGGACATCTCCTGTCGTCTATTTAATAAAGTCGTGGATTGGCTATTCACCCTCTCCGTGTCTTCCACTTCACTCCTCTTCCTCATCCGGATCATCGCAATATTTGACCGCAACAAATGGGTCATTGTCTTCTTTATCTTCATGTGGCTCTCGGTTGTCGCGGGCGTACTCACATCTACCCAAGGCGTTCTCGGTGCAAAAATAGGACCGACGAGGTACTGTATCAACGTCAGCATGGAGTCGTACGTCTCCGCTGGCTCAATCATCCCTCTCGTGAATGACACCTTCGTGTTCCTTGCCATTTCTTGGAAGTTGATGAAGAATTCGGCTATTTCACGCCCGAGGATTGGCAAAATCAAGGCATTCTTCCGCGGTCATTATTTACCAGCATTTTCGAAAGGGCTGTTGCAAGACGGACAGGTCTACTACTTGTAAGTTTGTTCATATCTGAAGCTAGTTTATCCGTGGTCTCTGACACCTCGACAGAACAACGGTCTCCACCAACCTCTTAACGGTTATCGTATTTTTCCTCAAGACCGTGCCGGTTGTGTACCGAACGATGTTCGTTGTTCCGAACGTCATGCTCATGAACATCATGGCCTGCCGCGTTTTTAGACGCACCAAGTTCGGCCTTTATAGGGAAAAGACCTCAATTAACACAAGCGGCGTCAATTCGAAGAGTAACGACACCATAATTCCACTCTCCTTCATATCGAATTCCCACCCTAACGGAAGATTAGGACGAGGTCGGAGTAACACGATCGGAGGGATCGAAGTCGCCAAGACCGTCGAGCAACGCACGGATGGATTGGGGCAGAAGTCACCGGCATGTGGTCCTCATGACGACGTTTCAACGTTTGCTTAATTAAGTGCGTTGGACTCATCCGGTTGATAATTTCGCCCGAGTCCTCTGCCCTTACAATGTGTAAAATCACCCATAGACAACCCGCAGATAGGAATTATTGCTGTCCAGAATACCCTACGTGATATATTGCTTTGGTCGTTTCGAGAAATACTCGTTGGTGCTGCCAGCAAAAGTCCGAAGCCCGCACCCCGTCACGGAATGTATTTTGCCGATGTTCGACAGCAGTCAATACCGTGATACTAATCGCCCACATTTCGAGTAATTCCCATGTTGGCACCCACACAGAGCGTTACAACATTCTAACGGTCAGATGTCCCGGACAGTGGGCGCTAGGATTCCTAAATAAGCAAGCCCAAGGGACTCAATCTCCTTTCATTGAAACCCCGTAGAGCTCATGCAACCTTAAATACCTACCACGCTGTATACACGCCGCTCAGATATTAAGATATTAGTCGAGAGGTTCGCCGAGCGCAGACTCTCAGAAATGGTGCGAGGCACACCACGTCAGGTGGGTCCACCAACATCTCAATCAACTTCGTGAGGGTCTAGAACTTTGTACGTTGCGTTGATATCGAGATAGAGCCAGGGTACACCAAATCAGGAAACCTGTAGGTGCCCAAATAGTGTGTCCGGAAGGCTAACTTTCGTAAGATGGCGTGGGTGCGGCTGACTTTGCTGCTCCTGCTCGATCGTTGGGAGGTTCTATCTTTTCATACTGGCCCCAGCCTCCGACAGGCACTCGGGAGATGTTTTCTTTATCCGATGGGTATAAGATCCGCTCTTCCACAGATAATATTCCAAATCTAGGACAACACGCATAGATCGATTGACATGCGTGGTGGTGGGCTGCGTAGATAGAAGCAGCGGCCCCATGTAAAGCGGCCTACAGTGGACGAACTGAGCCCATGGGCGGTCTGCTGACCCTGACAACCAAGTACACACGGCGACATGGAGAAAATGTGTCTGGAAGTCGTGCTTCGCCTGATATTTAAGGGAGTCCACCTACTGCAAATTCTGGGGCAAAAGAAAATGTCTTCCAGCTATTCATACATTCCCTTGCTCGCAGGCGGCATCTTTGGCGGTCTTCTGTGGTATGCCATTTCTTCAGGTCGCAGAATGAAGCTTCCTCCGGGACCGAAGCGTCTCCCCATCATCGGAAACGCTCATCAAGTTCCTACTGAGAGCCCTTGGAGAGCATTTTCTGAGTGGGGAAAGAAATATGGTGAGCACGTCCTATACGATAATGACCAGTCCACTCAAGAACCCCTCGAACAGGGGACATTATGCATATTGACATCGTCGGCAAGCCCATTGTTATAATAAACTCAGAAAAGATTGCGAGAGACCTGCTTGTAAAGCGTGCAACAATTTACTCTGACCGACCGCATTTCGTGAGTGGTCGACCCGCCTGCGTCCTCAAGGTGCTCACTGTACAACTTCTGCAGGTCATGGCGGGAGAACTGTGAGCCTTCTATCCTTATCGTCCTCTCGCCTTGACAAGCCGCATTATTTCAGCGTCGGATATAGCGCGCCGTTCGCGATGCATCATCAATGACAATTGGAGACGGCAGCGTCGACTTATCTCCACGATTCGCGCAGAAAATACCCCGCGATATCACGGACTTCAGGAGAAGGAAGCGAATCCTTGTCCGGAACGTTCTCAAGAATCCGGAATCACTCGTCTCTCAAGTCAAATTGTACGTCTAACTGGCTCCACCCTCATTTCGCTTATCTCACGTCGTCTCTCTAGGAGGATTGGCATCATCATCTTTCGAGTCACATATGGATATTACGTCCAATCCGAGAACGATCCTATTTTGACGACACCATTGGAAGCGATGGATAACTTCAGCTATTCGACAACACCGGGCAATTTCTTGGTCGACTTTATCCCCATTTGTGCGTGCGTCCTTCCGTTGCCCTGACGTGCGCATCCTTGACTTCACCTCTAGTGAAATATTTACCACGATGGGCACCTGGGTCGGGCTTTCTAGCCACCGCAGAACGGTGGAGGAAGCTTTTCTATGACTCTACCTACAGGCCCTACACCTGGTGCAAGAAAAACCTGGTTGGCTATCCGATCACTACCCCTGGTTACGCGGGACCCACTGACGTCTCAATCAGGAAACTGGCCAGACACTGTTGCCGAACCTGTGCGCCACAATACTTCAGAACCCGACTCACCAACTGTCAGAGGACGAGGAGACGAAACTGATTTGGGCCGCTTCCAGCGTTCTGGGGGGTGGACTTGACACTGTGATCCTCAAGTTCTCTGCCTCTCGTGTATAATGGCGACTGACGCCATCTTGCGTAGAACATGTCTTCGGCTTTGACGTTCTATTTGGCGATGATCCTCAACCCTGGCATTCAGGAGAAGGCACATGCTGAGATCGAGGCCGTCGTCGGGAAAGACAGATTACCGACCATCAATGACCGTCCCAATTTGCCGTATATTAGAAGTATTATTGCCGAAGTTCTCCGCTCAAGTCCTGCGATTCCTCTATGTACGTCACTTTCTGTGACAATTCTGCCATCGCACGCTGATAATTTGAACTTGTAGGCCTTCCCCATTGCACAAGTCAGGACGACATCTACGACGGGCTCCTTATTCCGAAGGGCTCTATGATAATGCCCAATATCTGGTCGGTGTTATAGCGCTGTATTCAGAGTCCCAAAACCCATATGACTCCCCGTTCATCTAGGCACATGCTTCATGACCCAGAGGTCTACCCCAACCCTATGGAATTCGATCCCAAACGCTTCAATAACCTTGACTCCGAGATGGATAAAGTCAAGGACCTCGTTTTTGGATTCGGCCGCCGTGTCTGCCCCGGAATGCACTTTGCCGAAGGAACTCTCTTTGCCATCGTTTCCACGACTCTTGCGACGTGCAAGATTCTGCCGGGGCTAGATGCGAACGGCAAGGAAGACATCCCAGAGTTCGAGTTCACCTCCGGAACGATCGTGTACGTGCGGAACCATGATTGAACTGGACAATTTCTCATTCGGGCGCTTTCTAGATTCCCCAAGCCGTTCACGCTCAGGCTGAAAGTTCGCTCGACTGAGGCATTGAGTCTGCTTGCTGAGGTGTCCACCGCCGTAGAGTAAAGGTGATAGAATGCGTCTTGTATGCCACACATTTTACGAAAGGTAACAATGAACCAAGAGAATTTTGGGAACGTCGCGGATCTCGAGTCCTCAAGTGAAATGGTACTCTGGCGGTTGATGGCCTGAGGATCCTAATATTATTACATGATTACTAGCAAGAAATTCATGGCAGACTACGTCTCGTTCATCCTCATCCTCAAGCTATTTATCTTCCCTCGGGCCCTCGCGGGAGACATCAGCATCACCCGGCTCTGTAGAGCACAGACATTTATTAGACAAATATTAACAGCGGGTGGGCATTCTTCGACTTACCCCTGTAGGAGAGAGAGGTTACGATGCGATTACAGTCCCGCTCTGCGATTAGATTAGATAAGGACACAGTACTTACGCGTAGCCACCCGTCCTTTGTTCTCCAGCTCACTCTTGTACGACGACAGAGGCAACGACGCTGTTTAGCATTTAGGTCCCTACCGAGAGGCTACACGATCCGACCCCACACTCATCATCATCCTTTCACCCCTTAAGAATGATAGCTCGTCACGAGGTTCCTGACATCCAAAGTCCAGAACCATTCGCCAGTCAAACAACGAATCTCTTGAACGCCTCATAGCATTCGAGGAAGGCCCGTCGATTATCCAGGGGTCGCATGCCTTCGCTGAACCTGCGATGGGGGCGGGGGATCTTAGGGACGTGTCCAGCGACGATGGTGGAAGTCCCAGTAGGTGGGGATTGTCCCCGCTCGACGCATCGGAGTAGTTCAAGGGTGAGAGGGATCTTGAAGAAGCTGGGGGATGTGCCGTGCATGAGTATACCTGGGATGACCTGTGCCAGAGGTGAGCTTTGGTGCTCGTGGTGTAGGTAGACAAAGGTATATGATGAGTTACCTGACTGTCCCGTGGCTCAAGTCCATCCGCCCGCCTCCGTGCGTTGTTGTTCTGAAAGGCGGCTAGAGCCTCCACAATGAGCTGTGCATGCGGGTATATGTCACCTTTATCCTCGTGAACAACGAGGATGATATCGTTGTTATCCCGATCGACGATGCACACGTCCGTCCTCGCGTACTTGTGCTCCCCGCATGCGAGCAACCGCAGTGCTTTACGCGTGCGAATGGCTCTCGGGGGCCCCGGTAGCCAAGGAATGTCTGAGCGTCCTGGAAGGTAATTTGGATGTTGTACGCGTCCAAATCGTTGTCTTTCCATTTAGTACCAGACTTCGCTGGGTGAATGGTGTCGGCCATGGTGCTCGGTAGCTCGCACTGGCTTGCGTACACGGCGGAGACTGTCGTCGATGTAGAAGAGGACAAAGAGACTCGGACCAGCCCCTATGACGGCCTTTCTTGACGCTAATGGGAAGAAGAGCGTACGATAGGAGAAGGGGGATCAAGAGCGCTGTAGGCAGGAGGCACTTTGAGAGGGACTGCCGTCGATGTCGAAGAGAAAGCCGGACCTCTGTCCAATCAGAAGCGGTCTCATCTCGGTCCGGATGTCCTTCCCACGCTCACTCGAACTCTTTTCATGCCCGCTTATCCGCACCCGCCTTTATCCCACTCAACTAGCCCAGCCACCACCTCTCAGCCATAAATATCTCACGCTTGTGCACCCAGCGTACATCCCTGACTCCAGAGCTGATGCTGTCGTTGCTTCGTCTCACGTCTTCCCCAGAAATGACACTTTCGCCTCGACGACATCTACATCAACGATATATCGAAGTATCCCTCCGCTATCAATTCTATCTTAGAAGACGTGATGCACCTCCCTACTCTGACCATCATATACAGGAATCCTGGACGACAAGCCAATTACACCAGCCTTTTCTCCCATCACCGCTATCAGGCGTCGACCTTCGGGAGCGTACACTACGAACTACTCTGCGGCTGTGACCGCCAATAATCGGCTTGCCAACCTCCTTCCGCCCACTCTCCCCGACAAGGCCTATATCTATATCCTCGCCTATCTCAGCGGAATCTTCGCACTGGGCTCGCCCTCTCGCCGCCTGCTTGCCTCCTTCCCATATTCAAACGCCCGTTCCACCGTCAAATTCTCCTCCGGTGTCTAACTTATTCGATGCAATCCACTCTGCAGCATGCACCGACGCCCACGGCTATTGGAGGACCTTCAGCAGCTTTCAGGAACATCGAGTACGAGACAATGAGGAAAACCCATGAACGCATCGGAACATAATCAACCTGCCAAACACTCCAAGCAGCCAAGAGTGAATGGCAAGTCAGAGATCGGAGAGGAATTGTGTGGCCGCGACGGGCCCATCCGAAGGTGCATCCGATGGCGAAAGACGACGCTCTCCTCGCCACGTCGCTGAAAGTGGTGGGAAGCTTCAGCGCCCTAGTCATACCAGGCAACTGACTTTCTTGTGGCCCGTATCCTTCCACGGCTGTCCGTGTTTCCTCCTGTAGGAAGGAACCTCCCGCGATGGGAGAGCTTCCACGCGAAACCCCAGAAAGGTCACTCTGGGTGGTCGGAAATGTCATGGGCAGTGGGTTGGACACTGTTCGGCTCTATCCCGCTCGCCCTACAGCACCATACTAATCCTAATGATAATGGACTGAGTATTTCGGCGACACTTCCAAAAGTACCTTAAGCTCTCATCTTCAAACTCCCAAAGCCCACAACCTCAAGCTTTTACGTGATGGATTAATCCGGGCGTTACGAACTTCCACGGCGTTCGGTGAATGGGTTTCCCGTGTAATTCTCCGTGAAGTTCCCACCAACGTAGCTCAGGACTGCCTGGATCCTGGCTCTCTCGGACCCCTGGCTTCCATGCCCGCCCAATACAGTATGCCTCAGGATGGGTGCATACGATGCACAGGGTGTCTTTTTGTCAAGGAGGTTCCTCTCTTTTTATACCCTTAACTTGCATTGACACACCTCGAGGTTATGGCACAGCTGGATATGATTCCTCGAGCCTTGAAGCTCGTTCTCGTTGGGAGTCATTATTGAGTCCGATAGTGCTGGCTAGCTTATGTCCGTGGCTTTCCTAGGAAGGGATTAAGTGTCCGTGACGGCACACGGTGTTGAATACGTGGACAGTAAAGCAAAAGCTGCTCTAGCTCTAGAAGTATAGCACCACCCCAAAGCTTGAAGGTATCAATGCAGCAGTGACGAGCGAGAATGAAGCAAGAATAGCATTCGCCTAATACGCTGCCACTTCTATACCCAGCAAATTCGGTGTACTTACTTGTTGAGTACATAAGGGGCAAAAATGACGAATCTTCCTCATCCTGACTTTCAGACTCTTCCAACGTAAGTGCTCTACAGTTCAAATACCTCTCGATGCTGACGAAGATACCAGAACGAGTCGTATTTGACGTTTTCGACTTGACAAATCCTCCGCGTCGATTACACAGGTATTTTATTCTGCTTCCTGCCGTCGTTCCTTCCCTGACTTCCTCTCATACAGTCATCATGTCCTATGCGTGCCCCGCAACCATTGAAGCCGAGTACAACGACATTTACAGCAAGTTCACGGTAAAGGCAGTGATGTGGAACAATCCCGATGACCACGACGAGGGTACTGTTCCGATCTTCTTCACCGTAGACTCCGATGTCTCTTTACCGAGGTTTTCATCTGCGGACAAAGGCCTCACCCTCAGTTACAACACTTTCAAAGGTGGCTTTGACACTTTCCGGGGAAACATTGGCAATGGGAGGATCTTCATCAGGACTGGGAAAGGGACCACCATCAAGGGCAGAATCGACGGTGGCCCGGATGAAGGACAGAACTTCGTCGGCTCCGGCACTTGGATATGGCATAAACACCCATCAACTGAAATAACATGACCGAAATTTCCCCTTTTCTTATTTCTTTGGTAGATGCCTCTTTTCATTCAAGGAACAAATCTACCAAACCTATTTTGATTTGGTTAAGAACTGATGGTCTTTCTATTTTACCGACTCAGATTTGGCCGACCGTATAATTTTAAATGCTCAGGGCTCCAGTGAATCGTTAAGGAAATCAGACGCTGACCTGGCACGTTGGTTTTTAGCGTCGTCGCTGCTAAGTCGTTGCCGCTCTCTTTGTCTTCGATTTCTCCAGCAATTTTATCGAGATCAATCCGTAGTTTGTGCCGCAGAACTGCAAGATGACATTCACACAACGAAAAAGCGCTACTATATCATACAACCCGACGCCCAATGGTTCTTCGTCTTCTTCTTCACATGTACTTCAAGCCTGGATCCAGGTGCCGGAGCCGACAAAGTTCTGTCCCTCAGCCGGGCCGCCTGTGATGGTGCCTTTAATAGTGATCCCTTTCCCGGTCTTGAAGAAGATCCTTCCACCGCCAATGTTGCCGCGGAAAGTATCATAGCTGGCATTGAAAGTGTCATAGAGGAGGGTGAGTGCCTTGTCCTCAGATGAGAACCTGGGGAGAGAAACATCCGAGTTCGCATTGAAGGTGATAGGAACGCTGCCTTCGTCATGGTCATTGGGATTGTTCCACATTGCTCCCTTCACTGTGAACTTGCTGTAGATGGCGTTGTCCTCAGCTTTGATGGTCGCGAAGCTCGTCTTAGACATGATGACTGTGTGGACAGACGTCAAGGAATGAACGACAGCAAAAAGCAGGAGAGAATACAGACCTGGTAAGGCGACAGGTAGTATTTGTCAAGTCAAAAATGTTAAGCGTGATTTGCTCTGGAGACGTATCCTCGTCAGAACTGAGAGGTATTTGAACTGTAGAACACTTGCGTTGGAAGAACCTGAAAGTCAGGACGAGGAGGATTCGCCATTTCATACCCCTTATGTACTCGACAAGTACACCGAATTTGCTGGATCTAGAAGTGGCAGAGTATTGGGCAAGTGTTATTCTTGCTTCATTCCGCTGCACTCTCGGGGAAAGTCCGCTTGAAGTGGGAAGGAGTAACGCAACGGTGATGGATGAGAGTAGTTGCAGCTAGGAACCAGTTGTACCCTCATTGGGACCTCCCCAGGAATTCCACCTTTGCTCCTTCTCTCCTTCCTCGCCCGTCACTTTTCTCACAGGCCCTGCATATCGATGCTTATCTTCTTAATTTTGCATTAGTGCTGGATGTTCGATATACCATGGTCAAGGTCAAGGTCAATTTCGTTGCACAGGGCCGCGCAAGTGACAATTGGCAATGACAGTCAAAATTATGACTCTCCTGGCACGCCCATGGCCTGTGATCCATTCTATGCGTAACTCCTGCTTCGTTTACACAATAGATAGATAGCAAGACTTACAGAGACGCACAAAAATGGCTGTACTTTCTCCCTGTATCACATTCTTCGATGTTCTTTGATGTTCGGCTGGCAGGTGAAATGACAGACAGCGTTTAATATAAAACTTACTGTGTTAATAGGAATTCTTCTAAGTAACTATGTACCGAAGACTACTTATATTATTACCATCCTGGCTGAGAAGTGGCATTAGGTTAGCCCTTCAGCCCTGCCCAGTTTGGCAGGACGGTCAAGGTCAAAGCCAAATATTAACCTTTGACCATCAAAAATTGACAGTCATTGACTTTCTTGACTAGTAAATGATCGGCGCAACACTGCCTGAGTACTCGCGGCATTCTCGGAACAATTCTAAATTTGTATGCGAATGGGTGCCACCCCTCATGACATTGAAGTCCTGAACGCTTCAGTGCTTATCGCGTACAATCTCTCAAGGAAGTTGAAACATACTGACGGAAGTGGCCAAAGAACCTGAAAAAGAGAAAGATCTTCACCCTCGATTTCAGGTCTAGGAACATCTTATGCTTCGCAGAAGTTGTATAATGAGGGTTGTGAAATACAACTACTGCAGACAGGGTTATCCATCGTTACCCGCTTAGAGCGGGTCGCAATATTGATATCGCCCGCTATGGAAACCATGGTTGGTGGGCGCTCGGTCAGCGTTATAGAATCCGAAATTTAATTTAGCTGCCTGGGTTGCCCCCTGGACGGTTAGCATCAGCGGAGGGGGAAGTTGTCAAGAGATTCAGGGCGGGGGAGCCAGGGATGGGGGGAAGGGATCGCCCCGATGTTCAAGTTGTCGAAGAGCCTGTAAGGCATATCCAACAATTACGGAGGCATGCAGCTGTGGCGTTGTTGTCCGTGACATCTGATACGTCCCCCAAAGAAGTGTGCTTCGAGGGGATGTCGTTTTTGTGAGGACGTGATGACGGTGTTTCGGGTTGTCCAGATACAGTAAGTCTTGGCGGTCTGAATCATATGATCGTATGATACGATTTTAGCGCTCACAGTTAGCCACAAGGGATAGTAAGTAAGACCCACGGGAGTGGGTCAGCACTCTACCCCCCCTTCCCCCTTCAAGCACGAAGCCCGTTTTTTGGTCGTCTTGATGTTTGCGGTGTGCCATCTGGGCTTCGAAGGACACTAGAAGGGTTTCCCATCCATCGATATTCCCATGCCTTCGGAGTCCCTGCCGAAGGCCTGAATGCACATACACTACGTCCTTGAAGTTTCAAATTTTATTGATTTCCCTTGCGAACGGCGACACTACTTGATGATCCCTTCAGATGTTCTGCCCATGAGACGCACAAGATACATTAGAGGCCCAAGAGGTACCAACCAAATGACCGAGATCAAACAGAGTTAGGATTTATGGGCACGAGGAACGGAGACCCCATACACGAGTTAAGCAAGAGAAGCTAGACAAAAAAACTGTACAAAGCCAGAGAAGGTAGGACACCTCGGTGGAATGAATTCAGCATCCTGTGGAGCTGGGAACCATTAAATCATGCAATCGATCCAATGTAAGCTGAGAAGAGCGCTCACATTCGATCAGAAAAATCACTTCTCATGTCATCTATTCCTGGGCAGCCCGTGTTGCCTTCCAGGAGAACCCTCACGATGGCACAAGCCCAATAAGTAACTCCCAGACCAAGAGCTGTGCTTCCGCAAGCAAGAAGGCGAGGGTACGCATGCAGACAGCCTTGAAGTGTTGCGACGGGTATTTGCAGCATGGTGGCCGTCAGAAGATGTTGGCATAATTCATCGAGATGATCGGAGGGAGACGAAAGACGTCCCCACAACTAGGCGCCCACCCAGAGTCCGTCTTTAACGGCGGTAGTAATAGAGTTCTACTCCAGAGAACTTGGAAGCATCTTCGCATGAGATATCCGATTAGTTTGTCCCTCATTCCAAATGCCACCTATTTTTGCATGGTCACGGTGTGGTTCTACCATTGTTTCCACCCAAATGTCCCTGGCTCGGGCCTCCTGCTTAAGCGCCAGGGATTCGGCCGCCACCAAACAGAACGATGATCGCAGATCCGCGCCGGAGGTATAAATACATATGTGCTTCTTGGGCGTTCAAGGATGTGTGGAACAAATATTACGGAAACTGCGTGAAAACATTAGGATGAGCTTTAGCAGAACATCTGATCAGAAAGTCGGAGAGAAGGTGGCGAGTCAGAGAGCTTATCTCTGACGCCGCAGACTAAACGCGCCGAAGTTGGTCGGCGAGGAAATCCCTCTTGCGGAATGTCCTTGTCCACGGAGTGGTTAACCGCCCGTCTCCCCATGCAAGTCCTGCGAACATCGCACGGGGGGCATATACCCGGCTACAGCTAACGACGGTGGTGGCAGTGATCTTCCGTCCTTGAGGGCCGTTGCACGCTGACAGCGGTCTCGTGCTGGCCTAGAAGGAGGAAGAACGTTAGAACATGCAGCCAACGAGAGCATGGGGACGATAGACCAGCAAGCGACACGCCGGATGCAGCCAGGGCGTGTCCGAACCCCTGGGTCCACGACGCTTTCACCCGCCCAGGTCGACTCTTCTTGGCTGTCAGATAAATCTCCGCCGGCCTCTTGTATTGTCCTGCCTCCTCTTCGATCGCGACCTCGGCCAGGTTGGCTTCGATGCTCGCGAGGCAAGACGGTGTGGGGAGTATGTGCCGTGATGGCACCGACGGTTGACGTCCAAGTCAGACAAATGCTCACCAAGCACGACGCGTAGCGGGGTTGGAGTCACTTGAGACTTTAAATGGATGACAGGAGTTAGGTGAATGGAACGCCGCTCTTCGAGATAGAGGCAAGAGTAAAATTAGAGCGAAGGGGGCACAAAATGAGATTAACAATATCCACCCTGGGCGTACACGAAGAGTTGATCGCGGTGGGCCGGAGCATAACAGTGTCGTGTGCCGTGATGGCCATGTTCTGGAGCGTAGAATCGGATTAGAGTCCAGTACAAACGATTAAGTGAAACAAGGAATGGAACGCATTGAAAGAAAAGATAGATAGATAGATAGATAGATAAAAAGAAGAAGTGAAACAAACACCCTGCGGGGTACGAGAGAGAAATCACCGAACCCAGCACAACAACAAAGTAAACCCGCCCACCACGTCAAGGAAAAATAATTCGAAGAAAATGTACGACGTAGCGCACGATACCCACGAAGAACACTCACCTAGAACACAGAAAACGAAGCTCTTCCGCGGTGCCATCGACTCCTGCACCGCCGGTCCTTGCACCGTCCGTTTTCCTACTGCATGGGCGGAGCGACAGGGTCACCAATAGAGCACCTTCGTGATGACGGAGCAGTGAGACGTTTGGCATGTCCTTGAAGGCCGCTGAGAATTGAGGAGACGGGCATGTCGAGCTAGATAGAAGGAGAGGTTTGAACCAGGTTACCAGAGTAAGAAACCGGGCCCAAAGGCGCGCAAGAGGCGTTGTACGTGTAAATGAAGTGCGATATGACGTACCTTCTGCTGCCTCAGGCGGCGGGCGCTGCCCCACGGCAACAAGAGCGCACATGGAGGTACGCCAGTGTCTCATAGACACCACGAGATGAACACGGAAGGGCAGTGCATAGTCGCATCGTCCATGCGAGTGTTGTCAGAATCGAGATATTGGAATTTGAAAATGAGAAATGTCAGCGAGAAGGATTTTGGGGGGGAAGGCGATATAGAGAAGAGATCGACGAGGGGAGGGCGTATGATGTAGGGAGGGGGTGGTAAGACGAGTGGAAGGGCTCCAAGGGATACAGATCGACAGACTCACTTTGTTCTACGCACTCCAATTCCTTGCTCCGTCGCAATAATCATTCCAACTCCGCGCGCGATGGTGGTCCCATCTTGGCTACAAGTTTTGTTATGGACCACCCCCTTCTCTCCTGCGAGATTCGACGCTGATTCTCCACTCCATGTAGTGTTCCGCATGTAGATTAAGCGCCAACGCGGTCATGGCTCTTCCTGGGAGCGTCGCCCACTCGATGCTCCTCAAGGCTGCCGAGGGTGTGATCAATATCCTGAATCTACGTTGCATAGAGGTATGTTCCTGGGCCATAGTGTATCATGCTGGGTCGGAACTCGAACGGGTGAACGAGAAATACGTCCGGGCAGAAAGAAGTGAGGGTGGTACGGGGATCGGGATGTGGATCGAAGAGTGTGAGCCCAGAGTGACGAGAAGACTGAGGCAGGAGCTGAGGATTCATATTCAGATGCTGATATTATCCACGGAACCTATCGAGGGGAGCGTGTCGTTGGAGCGGAAGGGGGTTGACGAGCCGGTGGCGGTGGTCAGAGCCACGGACCATGGTTCGGAGTCCAGGCGGGTCAAGTAGCATGAACGAGAGGAGGCTACGATGGTTGCTTTGCCGTCTGGGGTCTGTATTAGGTAGGGTATTGCATCTTCTAGGAATCCCGGGATAGGCTGGATAGTGGATGGGTCTCGTGGAATGCCGATGGAGGGCTGAGGGTCGGCCAGCGGGGAAAGATGGATGCAGAGACGGCGAAGGAGGGCGGGTGGTCCTGGGTGCAGAGGGGACATTCGCGAGAGTTGTCGTTATGTAATGTAGATGTCGTCGAGGCGTCGGTGTAGTCGCGTCTAACTTGGAGGATGTAAGATGATGCGGTGACGGCCTAAGCTTGAGCTTGAGCTTGAGCGCTTGAGCGCTTGAGTCTTTCAGTACGAGAGTACGTGGAACACGGAGGGAAGAGGTGGCGTCTTGGGTGAATAATGGATACAGGCTCCGAGAGGGGGAGAGCGTTCTGCGTGAGGACGTCGAGCTGGGTATGAAGGCGAATCGGCAATATGCAAAGAGAAGGCAACCAACCCTGGCCAGGAAGTAGGTAGCGGCGGGATGTTCGAACTTCGTCGGGGTAACGTTTAAGTGTGTGAGAGGGAAGGGAATCAGGCCCAGGACCGGAGAGGAGGAAGGAGAGACGAGACCAGCAGCTGCGTCTGCTATCAACGTCGGCGCTGGACGGAGGAGAACTTTGAATCGGTAGATCAACCAGTCAGAGGAAGGATAGTATGCGGGCTGGTGGCGAGGACGAAACGAAGGTCCTCGAAGGGACTGGGATGCGGTATTGGTTTTTGGAATTTGGAGTCTCGGTTTGAAGACTGAAGCCCTCCGTTCGTTCGACCGAGTTCGCCCCCGGTCCATGTTCCTCGGAGCGTTAACTTCATAGCTTCCCCGGACTGCAAGGGTGCAATCCGCCCTGTCGTTGTACTCAAGCAAGGCAGGAAGGGTATGTAAAGGTACCCAAGGGTGCTTGACATGCCCCGAGGCTTTGAGGATAGTGAGGATAGTGAGCAGGCGTGCTCGCACCACGACGGAAGTGGAAGTTAGGAGACGGGCAAAGGTTCGGGAGAGGAGGGAAGAACGCAGGTTGGAGGCGGCCAAATGCACGCAAGCGTGCGGGTGATAGGGAAAGGAGGTGCAAGCAAAGATGGAAGTGGAGGGTGGAATGGGAAGAGATTGGCATTCGAGCGCATTGCCGGGAAGGGAGGCCGAGACGGATGAGTGAAACGGACAGACGAGGAGGGCGAGGTTGCGAGAATTACGAGAGGTCTTTGGGAACTCGACGGCGCGACACAACTCCGACGTTCTTGACCCTGGCTGGCAGGAAGAGACGAGGAGGGAGAAGGAGAGGGTGCGCGAGACAGAAGGAGGACCAATGGTGCTGGAGGCACTTTGAACACGAGAGTCGCGATGTGTCGTCCTCAAAAGAGCCGGACTCATGTCCAATCAGAAGCGAAGACGTGCCCGGTCCGGAGTGTCCGGCTTCCTCTCCCACGTTGCCTTTCGTGGTCACCTTTACTCAGCGCCTGCGCATCTGCGTCCACGTCTTTCCATGTTCGCGCGCCCAGCGTACGTCCCGGATGACCTAGGTGATAATTGTGTCATCTTACATTCCCCTCCTACCTCTGCATCTTGGGCCCACTCTCCTTCGCCATCTCGGTTCTCTCTTCCTTCCCCATCCAACTCCAACTCGTAATCCCGAACCACCCTCCCTCGCCATCTCACGAAGCCGCCCTTCTCCCATCCAAGAAAACGCGATGCACCTCTCTACCCAACGTACATGCCTCATGGCGAACCAATCACCGTATCCTTCTCTCGTCAATACTACTCGAGCCCGGTGAATCTCGAAGCCGAAGCTTGACTCCAAACCTCGGTCCGCGGCTCTGTCCACCGACAACCGGCTTGTCAGCCCCTCTCCTCATCCTCAGCCCCTCGCATACCCGCCTCTTCATCGTGGTGCACTCTCGCTGCCTTCCTGCCTCCATCTGACTGCCCACCTCCCGTCCTACCCCGACTTCTCCTTCCCAGCCAGGTCCCACGCCCGACTGTTCTAGGGCCCGTTCGGTATGTTACGATCTACTCTAACTGTCAAGCACCCGGCGTACATCCAGCATCCAGAGCCAACCAGCTCAGCTTCTAGCGACCTCGAAATCGCAGGAGATGCCACGAGGACTATCCATGAACTCGTTAACGCATTCTGGACGCATCGTCGATAAGCTGAGTGCCAACTGCGAGTGGGGATCAACATCAAAGAGAAGGGGGCGTGTGTTGGTTGGTCCCAACCTCGTACAACTTGCAGGCAGTTTCGACCGTTGCTAAAAGGTTGCACTGCATGTGGCTCAAGGTAACTCCGATCCATTCGAAGCCTCTTCGATCGCTCCCACTTTTTCGTCGCCTCGTCGTCCACGTTCCATTCCAGCTCTTCCCCCGTTTCTCTCCCCTTTTATCAATCCTTCCCTCTACGTTCGCCTTCGCCCGGCTTCAGATCCTCGATCGATATCCTAACATCGTACTGACGTCCTCCCGTTAGTTAGCCCGCCCGCAACGCCGACTTCCCAATATCGCATAATATTCCGACTGGGAACGCATCTCTGTTCCCCTGCGTAGCACGATCGCAGGGCCTCCACGACGAAAGTCCCGTTCTGCTCTGCAAGGGCAGGCGACACCGTCGGTGGAGGATGGCAGCTATGGGACGTAGCTTCTTCGTGGTGCATTTTCTTCCCATTTTCCCTGTTTCATGGCTTCCTTACTCGTCGTCTCCTCTCTCGTTTTCCGTCTCTTCCTTCTCTAAATTTTCCTTATCCCAGAACCGTGCTATACTCTACGCGCCATGTCACGTTTCTGGTGTAACCTCACCGGGCCTCACCCACCACCTTCTCTCTTCCCGTCATTTTGAACTTTTGGCTAAATCAGGCTTTCGTTCCTCCAGGGATATCAACGGCTCTGTAAATTAGCTGAGGGACGAGCCAAGCCTGAAACTGTGGTCGTCGCAGACCCTTTATCTTCAAGCATATGCAGCCCTCGAATTGCCCTGAGGCGAACGAGAACGAGGGTTGGAAGGATTCCAGAACCTCGCTCTGCCAAATTTACCTCTTTGACCCTGATGGTCCACTTAGGTGCATGGAGTGCGTCCGTCTGAAGTGTGATGAACCCGATCCGTCGCCACTTCCGCTTGGACACAGGTCCGCCTCTCTTTTCCTCTTTTCTTCCCCTCGTCCGCTCGTATCCTTGCGCAACGCACTACAATACCACACTTACCCCACCTACCGCCCTCACGCCTGCGCAGTTCTCCGCCCCCGCCCCCCCCCGCTCCCTTCACTTGCACCCCCGCGTGCATGTGGACCCTCCCGACCGAGCCTTCGCTAACCAGAAATTCAGGATATGGGCCTTTGGTGCGAAGTGCCGTTCCAGGTCCTCGTTGAGAAGGGTCAGCGATACTGGGATACGTTAAACCGCGACGGGGTTGACAAGAGAGCGGCGAGCATACATTTCTACTCTGTGATTACTATTCGCAAGAAGCCATTTGTCGACCGTATCTTCCCCATCCTAATGGTGTTAATATTTCCGCCCTCGCCGTAGCTGAATCCCCGGTTCTACTTTACATCGTCTCGTCCCACTGGTTTATTATCTCCTCGCAAGAATCGACACATGTATTAACTATTCTTCTACTTATCCGCTGCGTTTGCTGTTGCGTTTGAGAAATTTGGCGAGCTGCGAGCGGGTGGTTGTAGGGAAGGGAGCCTGATCGATTGGGAGAGGAGCAGACAAGCTATGTGGGGTTGTTGTCGTAGTCACCATTGTGGCCGTAGGGAGATTGTATGACATATTGACGGCGGACTTTGGGCAGAGGAGAACCTCCCTCGCGATGTACGCCTACTAGTTAACCTTCTGCAGGGGAATGTTAGCTCCAGCTTCAAGCGCGCACGAAACGGGACGAACGCATGCCCGGACTGGCATTCCCGCCACACTGCTGAAGCACGCCCGAGACCCGTCCGCAATGCCCGATGGCTGATAGCCCAGTCCTCCTGCCGACGCTGGCGGCAAAGGCGTCGCCGGTGTTGAAGAAGCTGTACGTCCCGAAGGCCGCCGGGAGCACGCCGATGTGCTCAAAGTCGACGATGCAGACTCTTCCCGACGAGTCGAGGAGGGAGTTCGCCTTCGTGAGGTCGGCGTGGTAGATGCGGTTCTCCCCGAGAGACGTCAAGAGCTCCTCCACAGGCATATCAGTTGGGAACGGCCGGAATGAGCGCCGGCAGCGCCCAGACCCCTGTGGTGGGAGAGAAAGGGTTCAGTATCGAGCGGTGAAAATGGTCAAGTGCGAGATTGACACCTTTAGGATGTATGCAGCGAGCTCGGTGCGGTTGGCGAAGACCCGCGGCGCGCGATGGTCCTTGAAGAACGGGTGCCACACACACCGGCGCCGCCTTGGATGAAATCCGCCCGAAAGGTGCGTCACGGACCAAAGACGACTGGGATAGAAGCCATTCGACGGCAGCGTACTCTGCGCACGCGTCTTCTGAGATGCCGCAGTCCTTCGACGTGGGTGCGTCGGTTTTCTCCATAACCATGAAGGCGCCCTCTGCAGAGTTGGCCCTTGGCCCCTCTCTCCCTCCCCTCCCCCTTCCGAGTTCTCCTCCCGAGTTCATGTCTATATCTCACCGTTGACCTTGAATGCCCGTCTGCGTCTGGCCCTCACGTGGAAGGAGAAAGGAGCGGGAAGGAAGGGAGTGGGAGTGGGAAGGAGAAGCAGAGAGGACGGGAAGGAGATTCAGAGGGGGGCGGGAAGGAGGAGGGAGCGGGCAGGCCTGGAAGGGAGGAGGGAGGCGGGGTGGGGGTGAGGAGGGAGCGGGAAGGAGAAGGGAGCGGGAAGGAGAATGTAACGTTGGACGATGATGCATTGATTCACCACTCAGAACCCCATCGTCCCTTAGCGCTGTGGGCGCTGAGCACCTTATTGCATGCGACTCAAGGTGAGCTTTTTTTGTCCTCTTTCTGCTATATTAGACTCCTCCCATGTTGTATTAGACTCCTCCCATGTTGATCATTCCTTCTTCCGCATCGCTTATTACGTTCCACTCCTACCAAACCCAAACCCTCCCAGTGTCCCTGCACCTCGATCCCAACGTACTGACATCTATTCTTGCTAGGTACTTGGGCAGCAACGTCCATGCCGGTGATGAAACATGGGAGGAGCGAGGAACGGAAGAGGAGGATTCAGACAGAAGAAAGCCCACCTTACGTTGCGCACATGCAGCGCCCACAGCGCTCAGTGACGATGGGCGTTTCCGGAGGAGCATCATCATCGTCCGACGTGGTCAGAGCAGCGTACGATACTAATAGATGGGAACCGGACCGAGAGCGAGTATGCGAAACCGGACGTGTGCATCGTCGATCGAGGTGGAGATGCGAACGTTGTGAAAGCTCGCCGCAGCCTCGGGCCATTAGACAGCAAGGTAAGCCGCCTTCATTTCATTCAACAACTCAGCCATACTATGAGCATTGAACTCATCTTGCGTACAGGTCATCCCGGGTATGCTCATCCACAGCACATCCCCCAGTTCCAGACTCTGACAATTGAGCCAGGCTCTTCAGGTTCGTGTTTGAATCCGGGCCACACAGAACACGGCTGCAATCAAAAGCGCCATTTTATCGTACATGTACAGCACAACACCCGCACCCGACCATCCTGGTCCACATCCTCCCCTTCCTCTTCCTCTTCCTCTTTGCGCACGATTCACGCCTGGATCCAAGTGCCCGAGCCAACAAAATTCTGTCCCTCCGTCGGGCCGCCCGTGATGTCGCCCTTGACCGTGATCCCCTTCCCCGTCTTGAAGAAGATCTTGCCGCCGCCGATGTTGCCGCGGAACGTGTCATAGCCCGCCGTGAACGTGTCATAGAGGAGCGCGAGCGACTTGTCTGCAGAGTAGAACTTGGGGACCGCGACGTCCGAGTTGGCGTTGAACGTGATGGGAACGCTGCCCTCGTCGTGGTCGGCGGGGTTGTTCCACATCGCGCCCTTGACGGTGAACTTGCTGTAGATGGCGTTGTCCTCGGCTTTGATGGTCGCGAAGCTTGTGTTGGACATGGTGTGGATGACTGTGTGTGAGAGAGAGGTGAAGTCAGGGAACGGACGATGAAGGAAGGACGACGAAGAAAAGAAGGTGAAGAAGAAGATACCTGTGTGGTCGATGATGGAGTTTAAACAAAAAAAACTTCAAGTGCGATTCGCACTGGAGGCATATCCATATCAGCATCGAGAGGATAGAAGCGGTAGCACGCTTACGTCGGAAGGGCCTGGAGGTCAGGATGAGGAAGGTTCGTCATTTCCTGTTCCTTATATACCCTGCAAGCACACCAATATCCAAAGGCGACACCGTGTCAACCAGCTGCTATTCTTGCTTCGTTTCCACCCAGCCGCACTTCTTTCCCCCTGCCACTTTGCTCACATGCGCAAATCGAACGTTCGTTTATTCCCCCCCCTCACTTCGCACATTCCATTCGATATACATACCTATTACTGTACTCACTGGCCGTGCGGAAATAGTATACTCAAGCTCGAGAGTCGAGAGTTGATGGTCACAGAAAGCCCCAAGCCACAAGAAGGTTCGTTCTATTTACATCGGCATCACCAGGTCGGAGCGTGCAGGACAGGTCTCGGAAAGGGGCACCGGCCGGGTATCGAGGTGGTGATTGGGCCGGGACCCGGGATGGGACGGCCCTTGTCTGTGTATCGATGCGACAGCGAAGTGCAAGCGCTGGGTCACGTGGATCGGGCGCTAGTTCGAACGGGGGGTCGATGAGTACATACAGGGAGCAATGGGGAACGGGTACGTACGAGCTTCCAGAGGTGCGGAATGCCCACCTCTTCCCTTAGTACAACGGTTCCTTGTCCACCGCGGCCCGCTGCAGTGAGAAAATATCCATGTATTCCGCGTCTTCTAATGACGATTCCAAATCTGCATGATAATGATCTACAGGGCCTCATGATGTTAATATCCCGGATGCTTCCACCTTTATTAGCACAAGCTCTCGAGGAAGCGGATGCTTACTCAATTAAAACTGACAGAATTGATCGAAGAGCCTCGAAATAGGGAAAGATCCTCACCCTCGATGTCCGCAACGGGGAGAGCTTAGAGAGAGAAAAACACTAGGCGTTGGAAGTAGCCTCGACATGGCAAATCATGAACAGCCGGGAACACCATCAACGAAGAACGTATGATTGGCCACTTTGGCCTACACTCTACATGGATTCTAGAATCTTGACTTTAGAGTTTGGGGTGGTGTTGCATAGAGTAGAGTATGTATAACTTGAGAATCGAGGTGTGGGCTAAATAGTCGATCGATCATCGATCAGGCATTATTCTTCGTCGACAGTCATGCTTGTGCGGGGGACTACGCCTACGGCAATAGGCAATGAGCACACAGGCCAGCTGCCAGCAGCGATCGACATGCAAGCTGTTTCCTGCTGCTGTACATGCAAATCCAATAAAACAGTATACTTCCCACACAGCCCCAGCCCGTTGGTCGCTCAAATAGTAAGCATCACCAGACCCCGAGCTTCAAATTTCAACAAGGCGTCGTGTCCCGCTATGTCATGCCTTCGAGACTCTGTTGGATGGGCGTGGAAGCTTGAGCCTGCGGGGTTTGGGAGTAGCAGCGAAGATGGTCATGAGAGCTTAAGGTGATTTCGGAACTCTCAGCATCATGCGGTCCTATATGTCGATCGGAGTTTCGTCCTCTATCTCCTCAGACCCCCAAAAACTTTGCAGATATATAATTAACTCTGGGTGGGCATTCTTCTATCTCTCAAGAACATGGTATCTCGCGAACTCCCGTCATCCAAAGTCTGGATTATTTCACCGATAAGCTGGTGGTTCAATATGGCGCTCGCCGTGATCAGACTTCGTAGCACCACGGGTGGTGTTAATAGTACCGCAACAACACACACCTTCGTCGCTGGAACAGAGCGACGAAACCATAAGCACAGCACTTTTGAAAGCCTCATAGCAGTGGAGGATCTAGGCCCATCGACTATCACGCGGTCGCATGCCTTCGCTGAACCTGCGGTTGGGGCAGGGACGTGTCTGGTGACAATGGTGGGTGTGCCATTGAGTCCAGGTGAGGATTGGCCAAAGCCCAAAACATCGGCTCAGTGCGAGGGTGAGTGGGATCTTGAAGAAACTCGGGGATGTGCCGTGCTGATTACGGTGCATACGAACCTTGCCCTCGCACGGCCCGCCTCCGCGCGTTGTTCACCTAGAACGTGGCTATAGCCTGCGCGACGAGCTGCGCATGCGGGTATGCGCCACCTTAATCCTCTTTCACAACGAGCACAACATCGTCCAGTGCATCCCGATCGACGGTGCACCTGTCCGGTCTCGCGTACTTCCACTCCGCGGATATGAGCAGCCGGAGCGCTTTATGTGTGCGAATCACCCTTGGGTGGTGGATGTAGCATAGGAAGTGGAAGAGCGCTATGGCGAAGTCAACGATTGCTGAATCCTCTGAATCCTCATCCGGCTTGGCGAAAGGGAACAGAGGCACCATGCGAGCTCAAGTTGGCTAAGGAGTGTGTAGGCGGGGTCAGCGAGTGCGTCGTGGGCACTGAGGTGAGGACCTCCGGGTGGTCGACAGAGGCAGAGGCAGCAGGTACCAGTAAGGGCGTCTTGCAGCTTGATGTTGCATGCCTCGAGCTTGTTGTCGGTCCCTTCGGTCATGGAGTCGGGTGAGCGGATGGTGGTCATCAAGGGAGAGCCGAGGCGGATCGATAAACCCGGTCCGGCGTTCCTTTTTTTCCCACGTTGTTTCTTTCCGATCCGCTGTTTCTTTTTTGTGGCACGTAAGAACACCAACTTTATGTCTACAAACTTGAAGAAAAGGGAGCGCGAGATAGTATATCTCCAAACCAAGTGAACGACGGAAAAAGAATAAAAAGGGCAGGAATAGGGGAGAGGCGGCGAGACGGCGACAGCGATGATGAGAAGAAACTAGCGGGTCGGGAAAGGTATCGGAGAGCGAGGAGAGCAAGAGAAGGTGATGACGAAAGTCAAAAAAAGGGATTTCCGGGGTTAGAGAGCGGGCCGGTTCATCGACGCATCACTGGGCACCGGGCACCTTTCATGCTTCCATCCTAGACTGTCTACGGTCCGGTCCGCCGGTCGCCCTGGCCCGACCCGAGGCCAGGTCAAGGGCCAGCAGCCTGGCGGACCGGCCCTTTAGGGAGGCCAGGGCCAAGGTGGTTGCCTCGGACCTCGGTCGACCCGGCCGACCCAGTTCGGCCCATTTCGGAAGCCGCGTCATCACGCGTTCTCCCTCCATCCAATCCCTCCCATCCACATCCACTCCCCCGTCGTTGACCGCGTCATCGACCACTCGCACCCCCGCCTTGCCGTGCTCCTGCCGTCGCCGCCCCGTTACGTGTGCCATCGCCTCGCTGCTCGCACCCCCCGCTCACATCGTTCGCCTCGTCTCGCCCCTGCCATCGTGTCACCGTCGCTCACCCCGCCCCCCTCCTTGCGTCGCTCCCCCTGCCCTCGTCTCACCTCGACATCCACTCGCACCCCGTCCTCGTCCTCGTTCACCATCATCTCGCATTGTCCCCCTCCCCACCTCGCTTGCCGTGTCTCGCCGCCATCGTCTCGCCTCCCTTCACCTCGCTGCTCACACCGTCGCCATCCCCTCGCCTTCGCCTCCACCTTGCTCGCCGTCGCTGGCCGTCGCCTCGCTCTGTCATCGTCTCGCACCAGCCTCGCCACCGCCGTTGTCTCGCCGTCGCCTCGCCGCCACCCCCACCCTTGCTCGCCGTCGCTCGCTGTCTCCTCGCCTCCATCATCGTCTCGCCACCATCATCATGTCGCCATCGCCTCGCTGCTCACAACCTCCACCCTCGTCATCGTCTCGCCGTCGTCTCGCCGCCGCCCCCACCCTTGCTCGTCATCACCTCGCCTCCATCATCGTCTCGTCACCGCCGTTGTCTCGCCGTCGCCTCGCTACTGCCACCCTTCCACGGGCATGACAAGATAAATATGTATTCCATAGAATACCTCTTGTATAGTTTACTTAAAATGAAATAAAATCTTTTTATTTAATTGCGAAAGCAAACAAAAAAATAGGTTTTTTTTAGGGCCGACCCGGGTTCGGCCCTGGCCTGACCCCTTTATGGCCCAGCCCGGCCCTGGCCCTTTTAGGAGGGCCAGGGCCAGAGAAAGTTGGTGCCGGCCCCAAGGGCCAGGGTCAGGGCCGGCAAAAAGGTCGAGGGCCGGCCCTGACCCGGACCTCAGACAGTCTATTCCATCCAAGTGCCGGAGCCGACAAAGTCCTGTCCCTCATCCGGACCACCGTCGATTTTTCCCTTGATGACAATCCCTTGCGCGGTCTTGATGAAGATCCTCCCATCGCCAATGTTGCCGCGGAAAGTGTCAAAGCCGCCTTTGAAAGTGTCGTAGTGGACGGTGAGTCCTTTGTTCACAGACGAGAACTTGGGGAGGGAGACATCAGCGTCTGCGGTGAAGAAGATCGGAACAGTACCCTCATCGTGGTCAGCTGGATTGTTCCAAATCGATCCCTTCACCGTGAACTTGCTGTAGATGGGCTCATCCCCAGCTTCGATGGTTGCGGGGCACGTGTAAGACATGATCTCTGTATCAGTGGACGTCAGGAAACGAGCGACAGCAAAAGGGAGAGGAAAATACATGTGTAGTCGATGCGTAGGCCTTAGGAGTTATCAAGTCGAAAATTTCAAGTGCGATTCGCTCTGGAGACGTTTCCGGGTCAGCACCGAGAGGTAGAAGTGGTAGAACACTTACGTTGGAAGAGCCTGAAAATCAGGATGAGGAAGAGCCGCCATTTCATGTCCTTAATGTACTCAACAAATACATCAAATTTTCTGGCTCTGAAATTGGCACCGTATTGGGCCGTTGTGATTCTTATTTCATGCTCAGGCCGCACTCTCGCCCGTCGCTTTACTCACATGTGTACATTGACGTTTATCTCCCTCACTTCGCATCGGATGTTCCGGTCATTCCAAACAAACACTCCACTTCAGAGTAATCGATAGCACCTGGAGGCTGAGATTGTATCCTCCTTCTCGCAAGAATGAACCGTACCAGCAGTGTGGAAATAGTATGCTCAAGCAGCAAGCTTGATGGTCTTAGAAGCCACCAAGCTACCAGAAGGTTCATTTTGTTTACATCCCTCACCAAGTTTGGGCGAAACCATGCCAAGTACTGCGACAGACGTCCGAGGGCGGGTGAAGGACGGGTTCGAAAGTTGTGGGCACCGGCTGGATATTGAGGTGTAATCTGGTCAGGACTCGGGATGGACATAGACACAGCCATACACGGTCGCCGTCAATGTACATCAATGATTTCTTTAAATCAGAATCTCTGTATATGACTGTAAAGTGGGAAAGGAATCTATCAAAGGCGACGTCGAAGTGCAACGAGCGCTGGGTCACGTGTATTGGGCGCTAACAGTTTCTGGATCACGGAGAGCCAGAACGACGAGGAGTCAAGACGAGGTTTCATGAGTATTGGGAGCATTTGGGAGAAGGTATGGGATTCCAGAGATGTGTAATGCTTACCTCTTCCTTTCAATGGTTCCTTGTAGACTGCATTCCGCTGCAGTGAGAGAGTATTCATTTATTTGCAGTGTTCTCCGAACACTTCTACGTCTGCATGAGAATAGCTAACTACCCCTCGATGATTCGGTACTTATCGTGTATAAGCTCTCAAGCTCAAGGTTAAACGTGTAGTCAGAGCTTAGTCATTGATCGAAGAACCTGAGAAAGGAATTTCGGAAACGATCTTCAAGCTTCACCCTCGATTTCATGAATAGAGGGACATCTTATGCTCTAGAGAAACTGTAGAGCGGCGGTACTTGATCCAGTTGGATGGAAGACCAAACTTCTGTGGACGTCCAAGATTTCGGTGTTTGCCACATGTCTCATGGCCTGGAACAAAAGTAGCCACGCTCAGCTTAATCTTCCATCAGTAATGTCAAGATTTGGGGGTGGTGTTACAACTTTTTCCCTCGTCGCCATCGTATGCTACGACGTCCGTTCCGTTCCTCTCCTCCCAAATCGAAGCCTTTCCGATGTCCTTATCTTATGCACCGGTCTTGCAGACCCCCAATCCCGATATTGTACTTTATTCTTTACTGAGGGTCTCTTGCTAAATACTAATGCCACAGCATATGCCGGTCCAAGCCAATAACGGATAACTCCCCAGGCCCCAGCTTCAAGGATAATATCCCCGATGGCTCGGAAGGGAGTATCGCAGCTGTTGGATGTGACACCCTGCAGATATCCCTATCAATCTCCGCGCGTGCCTCCTTCGCCTCGTAGACTACCTACGTCGACCATGAGCTGACCGTCTCCATCTCCAATTTCCACATGGCCTTCCCGTATAGACGGCCACATCCGCGTCCGCTCAGCCGTCTGAGAATCGCAAGACCCACTTGTATTGATCCTCGTCAGTCCAGAGCGAGAGCAAGTGACCCGGGGGCTGACAAAGAGAGCTATAGCAGCGGCAGTGCAGCTGGGCGACTGCCGCCCAGTAAGCTATCATCGGCCGGGAGCTTCTTTCTCTACAGTGAACGAGGACGAGAGACAAAAGCAAACTAAATTCTCTATTATTTCGTGTATGTATTAAAGAATACCGACTTTATCTTTACAAAGAAAAAATCCCAACCTCCGAACCGAGTGAATGGAGGAAGTAAAATAGACCTTTCCAAGAAAGTTTGAAAAGGATAGGAATAGGGAGAGGCAGCGAGGGGGCGAGGGCGATGATGAGAAGAAAAGACTACTCAAGAAGGAAAGAGTGGCGCGACTAGCACCTCGGTAAAACGGAAAAAAAGGTGCTGGTCACAGGACGGCTGGAGAATATTCGTCCACAGGAATCATATGGTGGGCCAGAAAAGGTATCGAGGAGTGAGGGGAGCATGGAAATTTGCGGGGTAAGAGAGCCGGCTGCCTCATCACCAACACCCTTCAGCGTCACGCCTGCATCCAAGTGCCGGAGCCGACAAAGTTCTGTCCCTCATCCGGGCCACCGTCGATTTTGCCCTTGATGACAATCCCTTGCCCGGTCCTGATGAAGATCCTCCCATCGCCAATGTTGCCGCGGAAAGTGTCGAAGCCGCCTTTGAAAGTGTCGTAGTGGACGGTGAGTCCTTTGTTCACAGACGAGAACTTGGGAAGGAAGACGCCAGCGTCTGCAGTGAAGAAGATCGGAACAGTACCCTCGTCGTGCTCAGCAGGATTGTTCCACATCACTCCCTTTATGATGAATTTGCTGTAGATATCGTTATGCCCAGCTTCGATGGTTGCGGGGCACGTATAAGGCATGATCTCTGTGAGCGGAAATCAGGGAACGAGCAACGACAAAAAGCCTAGCAGAAGAATAAACCGATGTGGTTGACGCGTAGGATTTATCGAGTCGAAAACGTCAAGTGTGGCTTGCTCTGGATCAGAGGCATGCTCCCTGTCAGCATCGAGAGGTAGAAGTGGTGGAAGGCTTACATTGAAAGAGCCCGAAAGTCAGGACGACGAAGAGTCCCCATTTCATGCCTCTTATATACTCCACAAATACACCGAATTTGTTCAATCTAAGAGTGGCAGCGCGTTGGGCAGCTGGGATTCTTGCTCGTTACTTCGTTCGCAGGCATACATCGACGTTTATCCTGCTCATTTCGCACGGGATCTTTTTGATCACATCTCGTCTTGGTGAAGATGCCACCGAGCGAGAAGGCTGTCGACAGGAAAGGCGAAGGCAAAATTGATTCCTTGCCATGAGCACGCTGGCGGGCGGCGTGCTCGGTGCGAGCCTTCCTATATACCTCTTGATCAGATTGAGGCCCGCCATGGTGCACTTGTGTTCGTTGTGGTACAAATAAAGGCGGGAGATTTTTTTTTAACAAACCGAGCCTTCATAGCGATATCTCAGAGCTGTCTGCAAGAGAAACAATTAATATACTTTTCCCCCCTGTCAGATGGGGGCCAATCGCAGAGGGTACTGCACCTCATGCTTGGCATTTAGACGCATAGTTCGCCTTCTAGAACTAAAGTAGCCTTCATTACCATTCAGATATTCACGTAATCAACACCCACCGTGCGCCCGCATGGTCACTTAAACCCTTCTACAGACCTCAGCTAGCCGGCACCCTCGGGCCCAATAGTGACGCCTCAACGAGAGCGACCTTCAAGGAGAACTTAGCTCCTCGAACAGGACCTCCCGCCGTGTTCTCGATAGTATCCTCCCCTGGCGTCCTCCCCTGAAACATACATTACTTATTTGGACGGCAGCGGAAGTCAGGATGATTCATCAGATAGAGCCAGGATCAATCCAGGCAGCCTCGAGAGACGTTGGCAGGAATGAGGTAAATTGCGCGGAGTATCGCATGGCCTCGGATAAATCCGTTGCGTCGAGGCTTGATTGGGGAGTAACAGTGCACGAAGATGGGAGCTTAAGGTAATTTCGGAATGACCGGGCCAATGCCGCAGAAAAATTCTGCCCATTACCATTAGGATTATGGGACTTTGGGGCTAGAGCCGTACGGTGCCCAACCCACCGCCCATGATACTTCCAACCGCCGAGAGCGACCTCTCTTGGTTGTCGCGCGAAAGCACTCCCCTGGCCTCTTATATGGTCGTGGCACACCAAGTTGGTGTCAGCGTCTTCCCTGTTTCCTATAAGCCGTACATGCGTGTCAGGCAAGAGCATCCAGTTATCCTCTTTCTGCATGAAACATACCAAATTCGTCTTGCTCAAGCTGGAGTAGGCATACGCAGCCTCGAGGAGAACCCTCCGTGTCGCCGGCTCAGCGTTCTTGGAAACCCGCGGCATAGGCAGGCCATCGCGGGGGGTTTCTTAAGTAATAGAGTGGGAGAAATAAACATCTGTCTCGAGAAACCTCATAGGAGGGATGAGAATGACGTGGCGAGGAGCGCGTCTTCCGACTGGACGTGCTCGCTCAGCGCAGTCCCGCATCCCACAAACGCCATCGGATGGGCCATCGTGATGACGTGGGTACTGGAGACATTCAGCGTGTCCTTCAAGGTCAATAAGCCTTGAGTGGGTCGTTAGAACAGGCCAGCAGCACGCTCGAGAAATGGGACGATGGACACGATCGAGCAAGGGATACGGAGCATATAGCAGAGATGAAATGACATACGAGTGACATACATTCTGCTATAGCCCACCGTCGCGCCAAAATGTCCATTGAGAGGAAGGCTGGTCCTCCGATTCGAGTGACCTTCGCCTCTGTGAGAGCTGGCGCGATACAAGCACCTGCGGCGGGTGATTTGCTTGAGGCAGCGGATTTAGAGACCGCGTTCGCGGAATCTCCTGCTGTTCCAATGTTGTAAAAAGCGTGGAGGTTGGTCGGAAGGCCAGACGTGCGTGTGAAAGCCAGTTGAGCCAGAGGAAGTGAGGGCAAGAGGAGGAGGATCCGATGGACCATAATGTATAAGCTTCAAGTTGTCGACGAGAGTGTGGGCATTGGGCAGCGTTGGTGGTTCGTCATCGAGGGTGGACGGTGGCCGGGGAGCAGAGATGGTGAAGGAGAGTTGGCCTGGTATGCTGAGGGGCGTGAGCCGTCATGGATTTCGTCTTGGCTGTCGTTGATGGCGGTCCCTCCGGGCTAACCCTTCATCGCTTCCGAGGTCCGGTTCTCTTTTCCTTTAATATTTATTCTCCTACCCACTTGGCTGCAATAACGGAGCGATTTCCGTCTACGTGAAGTCTGGGAGCACAAAGAGCACGATATCTTCCTAGATGACAGGTAGATGTCACGTAGGGACTAACATGGATTGGACCGTTCCTTATCCAAATCCAGACCGTGGATAAGCAACGGATCGGATTTGATTGGATTTGGGACGGATGGTCCACGGATTTATCCACTTTTCTGGCCACACTACAAAATTTTGAATGGTTTCCCATCAGAATCAATAGAAGCATTAGAAGTTTCCGTCATGTCCTTTAGCGAGCCAGGGACACCATGATTTCTGACCGGCTGAAATACGTGTTTCGCCCCAATTCAAACGATCCCCTCTGCAGAGCGCATTTCTAGGTCGTTTCACTCGAAATTTGGCCAGTGGAGAAGTGATGACTTCAGACAACATTCTAAATAGCTTTCATGCCAGAATTCTTCATGAGCGGTACACAATAGCGGACAATGAAATAGACGTGTTTATCCGCAGGACCTGCAGATTGGCACGGATCCTATCCAAATCCACCCGTTCCCTGTGAAAATCGTGGATTTGGATAAATATCCGGATTTTCCTTATCCATGTTAGTCCCTAATGTCACGCACTGCTGCTCCTGTGCCAGAAAGCCGAGCCCGTTTGCTCTGATCCTTGAGAACTACGACGACCGACCGCTAGAGAAGAAAATTCAAATCAGCCTCGGTGTAATTTGCGAAAGGGCGGCATGAAGAGAGGCAGAACGTTGTGGAAGAACAAGCACCGGAGAAATAAAGTAGAAAGTCCAATAACTCTCGTGTATATTGAAAAGGACAGAACGAATGCATGGAAAGAGAGAAGGGGAACTGAAGAAAGAAACGATAATGTTTGCAAAATCGGAAGGAAACATACCACAAATGTGTATGTACGATAACACATTCTCTGGTTCCCACTCGATTCCCTCTCTTCCCTGTCCTAATGCTCCATCTTCTAGGAGGACATAGGTGAATAATCAACGAGGTCGTTTCGTCTAAATAATAGTTGAAAATTAGCTTGGTGCTTGACTCGAGGGCGAGGATGACGAGAGATGAGGAGCGGAGATATCGGCATAAGGAAAGGGAGAAGAAGAGACCAAGGGCAAGATAGGTAGGCGTACAATATGAGCCGAAATGAAAATAGACAGCAGCAGCAAAGAACGGAAGCAGAAGAGACGCACCTGGGCTTCACAATCTGACCTCAAGAGCGTCCTGATGGTTGTTCCACACTGCATGCGATTGTGGTCCCATCTTGGTCACAAAATCGGTGTTATGTGGACCTCTCCCTCCCTCCCTCCTGCGAGACATGATGCTAACCCTCAACTTTGGCATCTTGATCAAGTGTCAAAGCATTCGCTGATCCTCTTTGCTGCATCTCCTGCTTGATGTTGCTGCAGGCCACTGACGACGCCTGGATAGTGAGTTCACGGTCGCCGTGATCTGGGACGTACACTGGGTGCGTGAGCACAGGATACCAGAGAGGTGGATGGGCCGCTTGCTGCCACTTGAGTGGGTCCTAGGGGCGAGGCCAGATGGTTGACATGAAAAGAACTCCACGGTAAGGCAGCACATGAAGTGAGTAGTGCTCGTGAGATCTTGGCACAGGCGAGCTCGAGAGAAGGTGAGCCACTGTGCGGACGTTGAGGTGAGTGCATCGAAGGCTGGTCATCCGGACGGTCCGGACCAGGAAGATTTGTTATTGCTTCCGATTAGACATAACATCCATGTCAGTCCCAACTCCTCGAGTGCGAAGTGGCTCCCGCCTCCAGCGCTCTTGGTTCCCACATCCGGAATTTCCAATGTCTCCCATTGCTGATTCCGCTAGCCTGGTACGATTCGGGATAGGCATGCATTTCAAGGCTTGAAGCCCAGATGGAGGCTAGTATGCCTGCAGTTCCAAGGGCTAAATAATTTATTCGTATAATCACTGAACTTCTTTTGGCAGGACTTGACGCTCTTTAGTACGAGAAACGGAAGGCTCGCTATATTATCCACCTCAGACTACCGCCGAACCGTCGTGCTCCACCGTTTTGACTATCTTGATCTCCTCGATTCAGCCATGTACGCTACATTTCTATATGAAACACTGCATTTTACCAGTACGTGAGCATACGTCCTGAGTGGGATTGGGCAGTCTGCCACCAGAGGCCCACCTGCCGGGTGTGCCGGAGCTCCTGGATGGGGGCGGGAGCCACCAACATGCACAAACAACGCAGGAAACAGTGCCCGAGCACTGCTCCTCGTCGTTTTGGGGGTTCCTGCCACCGTTTTCGGCGGGGAAAAGGCGCCAACGACGGCGAAACATATTTCGCCGTCGTTCTGCACCATTTCCCCCCACCCCCGGGGGGCGGGATGGGCTGGATTGGGTAGGGTGGGTTTGGATGACGCGGCTATTTTCGACTGTTGCTCTATTTTTAGATACTGATGGGATCCACCCACGTGGGCCCGTCCCATCGCCGGGAATCTCGGAATCTTGGGCCGTGGTTGGCCATCCGGCGAGCTCGGACATGCTCAGACCACACAAAAAAAATCATGAAAAAAAGTATATTAATTTGGAATAAAATATGTACATGGCGAGGGTGGCTCTACTAGCCACCCTCGGCGAGACAAAGGGAAAAAGAGCAGAAGTAATGCCTTCACGGTGCATTACTTCTGCTCTGGGAGCTCCCCTGGTCGTCGTCTGCTCACGTAGACACGGGGGAAAACAAGGGCACCACGAGGGCGAACATGGCATGAGGGGGGACACGGCGCAAGGGCGAAGACAGCAGTGAGACGAGCAAGGCGACCAGGACAATCGTCCTTGGCCCATCCTTGCCATCGTCGTCGTCACCCTGTCCTCACACTGCCCTCGTCGTCTCATCCTCATTGTCGTACCGTCCTCGCCGCCGCCGCCGCCGCCGCCGTGCAATCCTCACCGCCATCGTGTTACTGTCCTCGCCGCCGCCGCCGTACCGTCCTCGCAGCCGTCGCTGTATCGTCGTCGCCGTCGTGGTACCGTCGTCGTTCGTACAGCCGCCATCGTCGCCGTCGTTATCTTCGCCTCGTCGTCGTCGCCATCGTCGTCTTCGCCTCATCGTCGTCGTCTTCGCCTCATTGTCGTCGTCTTCACCTCGTCGTCGTTGCCTCGTCGTCGTCGCCATCGTCGTCTTTGCCTCGTCGTCGCCTTCACCTCGTCGCTGTCGTTATCTTCGCCTCGTCGTCGCCTTCGCCTCGTCATCGTTGCATCGTCCTCGCCGTCGCCTTTGTCGTCGTTCGTTTCGTTCTCGCCACCATCGCCGTAACCCCCTTCTCGCCTCGTCCTCATGTCCTCACGCCGTTGTCGTCTTCGCTCCTTTCTTTTCTTTGCACCGTGGAGGTCGAAGGCGATGACCCGGGTAAAAGAGAGGACGGGGCGGGGCAAAGGTGAGGGCGAGAGAGGGAGGGGAAGAGGATCAAAGGGAGGGCGAGAGGCGAGGAGGAAACGAAATCCCCCATCCGGACATCACACGACATCTATGAGATGCCGTGGCTCCGAGAATGGGGGAGAGGGGAGAGGGGAGGACGAGGGACAAGGGCAGCGGGCAGCGGGTGTTTGCAGGTGGCTGGCTGGACGAAGGGCGGCACCCACATCCCGTTGAAGGGGAGGGGTGGCTGACAGGCGAGACGAGAGCGTTGGGCGTTGGGCGATGGGAGAGAGAGCCGGAGGACAGCAGGAAGGATGGAGGGGCGGGTTCAGGGCAGCCAAGAGGGCGCTCATGGGCTGCCCACATCCCTATGGAAGGGGAGGGGCACGAGAGGCGGAGAAAACGAACGTCGACGCGAAGTCGACGTTCGTAGGCCTAAATTTGAAATAAAACCGATGTTAGAGTACATACTTATGAAGAAAACATATTACTCACCTCTTTTTGTAGCTTTGAGGCATCATCTGGCGTGTGGGGCGACGAGGGGAGAGGCCAGATGGTGGTTGAAGATGAGGATCAACGACTCTTGTCGTCGTTGATCGCTTATCCGGCGGATGCCGTGAGCGATTTGATTGGCTGAGGCTCACGGTCCGGTCAGTCCACCTTCCGCTCGTCGATCACGGAATGGTTCATACACTCGAGATAGGAACAAAATCCTTTCTTTTAGTGTCGGTAATTAGTTAAATTAATGTACTCTACATATTTATAGGAGTCCGAATATCCCCTGGGTGTAAGAACGAGGTAAGAACTGAGGTTCTTACCTCCCCGTGGTGATTATCGCCTTCCTGCAGTCCCAACCTTTCAAATGCTACCCGTTTGACAAGCTGGAGCACCAAAAAAATACTGTATTTTGAATCCTTAAGTAAGTGAGTACTCAAATCCACAATTTTACCCAAGTTCCTTCCTGTAGATATTGTTCTCCAATCGAGGCAATTAAACTCCACACATCATGAGTTGATTTCATTTCTGATTCCACATCGTCTTTCGCAGTTTCTTAGATCAAGTCCCCAAATTGATAATGTGGTCAGGGGAGACCTATTCCTCATTAATACTATAGTAAGCCATCTCTTACATCATTTTTATAGATTTATTCAGCTTTCTTTCCCTCCTAGAATCTAACATGCAGTGTAGAGAGCCCAACATTTGGCACAAGCACAGGACATTTTTGCACATAAAATATTACACCACGGTTGGATTATTTACAGAGTGCCTACATAGATACATTTCCCTACTAATAATGATTTCCGATTATTTGAATAGAGAAAGAGGGAGCTATATGCTCATCGGAGACGTTCCGTTGTTGACCAACGGAGCAGTGAGGTGATCGGGCCGTATGCCCCAGCCAATAGGATGTGTCGCCGAAACACGCCGAACCGTGATCAACGATGTTCAACATCGTTGATCCTCATCTTTGTCCACCACCACGCTCACCCTCCCACTGCAAACCGCCTCCGAAACACAAAAAAAGGTACGTTAATGTTTTTATCGTGTACTTATATACCTATTAAATGATTTCTACCCTCACAGGGCCCTCGTTGCGTCAATGACGATGCAACGAAGCCGCCGTGTGCCCCTCCCCTCACGATAGGGATGTGGGCCGGCGCATCCCCCACATCTGTCCCTCGAACCCGCCCTCTTGCCTACGCACTCGCCAACGCCCTCGCCCTTGCCAATGCCCACGCCCTCGCTCCCTCGCTCGCCCTCTCCCTTGCTCTCGCCTTCGCCCTCGCTCCCTCGCTCGCCATCTCCCTCGCTCTCGCCCTCGCCCTCTCCCTCGCCCTCGCCCTCGCCTTCGCCCTCGCCTTCGCCCTCGCCCTCGCCCTCGCCCTCCACTAGTACTGACCACTACTTATCATAAGTTACTGGTAATTACCAGCACTGCTTGTGTATATTACCAGGGAAATTAATGAGGAGTTCGCTCTCTCATTATTTTCATAACTTCTCATTCTCTTTCCTGCCTTACAAGTCTTTTCATTCTTTGGTGCGCTTTTCATAGCTGCTTCTCTTCTCATATTTTAAGAGTTATCATATCACACAATGCACTTCTCACTTCTTGATGCATTTTTCATTCCCACACTTCTCATTGTGGTGCATTTTTCATTCTCACAGAGTTCTCATATCATGCACATTTTTTTGATTCTCATCCACACTTCTCATTGCCCTGCCACACCTCTCATCTCCCATTACCCTTCCATATCATGATATTTGTCTCATTTCATGGTGCTGCTTCTCGGTTTGATGGTATTCCATTAGGAAAGCACATCCACATAAGGGTTTGGCTGGCAGCCATGCTTGGCACTATTTTGGTCAATTTCTGGGCCGATTTCTTGAAGTTAAAGAATTACCATAAATTGTAAAATAATCGTTAGCTTTTCCTTAGATACCTCACACGTGACAGTGTGACAATTTTTGGCAGCTGCACAGCCAAATTAATACCCTGCACCTCAAAAATGCGAAAATGCGGCCCCACTGGGCCCCCTCCCATGCATCCCCTGATGGAAACAGGTAATCGTTTATGAATAGTCATATAATAGAGTCCTATCTACCGCAGAATATCCGCAATACCTGCAGAAATGCTCGCATAATCAATTCCCTAAAAATAGCCAAAATGCGCACTCAAATCTCTACACCTGGCAGGGTCCAGACCACCAAGACACCTTGGCGGTTCGATAGGGAGTATGTAAGGCTTCCCGGGGATATATTTTGCATGGCCCCGCGTGAATTATTCATGGCTGTACGCTTGAATTACTGATTTTCGAATCAAAAACACTGAAAATGCACCCTCAATCCCTTCCCCAGTGATTCAATTGCAACACACTGTTGCTGGAACAATATAATAGTGTAGACAATACTATTACCTTCTTATTATCCAGTGTAATCTGCTCATTGCCACATGGGAGACGAAATTAATCAGTCCTCCCTCCTGACATCTATCAGAGCATTATTCTGACCATTATCCCCTGCTCTTGGACTAATAATTATACACCCTGACTCCTCTAATGGTCTATTCAATCTCCCATCCCACTTCTCAGCCTTCCATTCAAGCAAGGGATGGGCACCAATTGCCTCTGGAAACAGGCCGCTTTCCTTATTTCAGAAAATTCTGGCATTTATGATGGGGACAATGGCATCGCACTGGATGGTCTGTACCTTACCTATCCTCATGTAGCACCCAGAATATGTTCCCTTAAAGCTTTTTTAGTGTGCTGAAAACAGTCCGACCAATTTACACTAATAAATGGAATATTCTATGAGCAAGATTTGTCCTTGTGCCAGCCAATTTTGGGAAACACAGACACTTCCCCCTTGAATTCAGGTCCATCTACTCCTTCTAAAATCATGATAAATGCATCTTAGACAGGGAATATATGATAGCTTTCAAATACTATAGTGCCCCATAGGTAGGGAGGATCTATCAGATGGGTACCCAAAGACATGGTTAAGACACATAATTAGCTTCATCCAGAATGTGATCAATGGTCTTCTCCCCGGCGCATTTTTTGAGTGTCCTGCTTTCCACATTCACTCTATCATCCTCAAACTTTTGAGGATTTTAATGGCCACTATGTAGGAGGCTGTCTGCAGTGTCTGATCTAAATAAATTATGTCTCTGCATCTTTCTGGAAATTGCCAATCAGTGTGATTGCTGTTTCTAAGTGGTCTGAAAATGTGTTCTCGAGGTATCTATATTTAAAGGCCTTTCTTCCTGAGTATGCGGGAACATGTTTTTTGAGAATTGGACCAGAATTGAGGCCAGGACAGAGGGAAACATCAGAGAGGGAGCCAAGGGCAACAGGAAATACATGTCCTGCAATTGCAGATTTCAATATTTCAGGGCATTGGCACACATGTGATATCTTACTAGCATGAAACAATGTCGCATATGTATCAGGGTGCCATGGCGGTGCAGGGAGAGGAGAACTTTTCAGTGCGAATTTTCGCTTTTTTGAGGGGAGGAGAAGGATTGAGGGGAATAACACAAGCTGTAAGGTGGAATTATAACTGAGAGTAGGACCCGAAGTGGTAGAGATACTCTGTAGATAGGTATTGGGTAGATATCATAGTGCGAACATGGGATCCGGGTGAGGATGAGGGGTGCATTTTCGTGTTTTGATCGAAAATCAGTAAATTCAAGACGTACAAAGCCAATAGAAATAATTAACGCAGGATCAGAGCAACAAAAAGAATATCACTCCGGAAAGCCAATACAAATAAACATCCACATATCGAAACCTGCAAAAGTCTTGTAGTCTGCTGAACCCTGCCATAAAGAAAAATAGAAAGTAAGAGATTTGAACGGCGCTCTTTCTATGGTCATTAATTAAGGAAATTAATGCGAGCATTATCTGGCAGGTATCGGCACTATCTGCGAGGCTCAGATCAAGATCTAATCAAAATGATGTAAGACTATTCATAAACGATTATATCAATGTTCCACATACACTCGGGGATGCATGGGAGAGCGCCCAGTCAGGCTGCCGCATTCCAATTATTTCGAAGGTGCAGAAGTATAACACTCGCATGTACATCACATCTGACCAAACATCTATGTCAACACCACGTGTCGGAATATATAACTACCGGAAAGACTACGATAAATATACAAACAATGTAATAGATAAATTCTATTAACATCTCTCTTTT
>MPNV01002003.1:0-11865 GCA_013376435.1 Cyclocybe cylindracea | reverse complement strand
CTTCATGCCAGCATCGAAGTTAAAGAAGCAGCGGCGAACAGAGACAGAAAGCGCGCAAGGTCGCGTGATAGGGTCGTCGGTCCAAGGTAGGAGTTTGTTTTCCCTGTTAGGGTATAGCCTACCTGACTTTTGTCGGTATCCAGAGCAGATAGCGGACCCGACACCAGTCGGAGCATTTGGTCAGTGTCTAGAACTTCATGTTGGGCACTTTGCTAACGCCGGTTTCATTTCTTTCATCGGCATATTCTGCTCCTCCAGAGAGCAGAGGTCTCTCGCCTTATCTTTCACCCCGCCGGCGTCAAACGAAGCCCGTACCAACGCCTGCGCAGACTAGGGTGCGTTTTGCTACCTTCGGATCTAACCACTCTCCCTTCGTCCCTCATGCTCGAAGTTCATCAGCTCTAAATATAGCGAGCGGAAGCCCTCTCTTCTCTCAAGTTCTCTCGTCTTGGGCCCTCCGCAGAGCACTCGGCGGAGAGTCGGGCGAGTCGGCTCGCGGGCGTCAATCGCGCTGCATGTGCACCCTGGACGTCAACCATGCTCCAGAAGGAGCGTGGGGGGAACGGCAATGTAACGACAATATGGTGCGGCGCCTGCCCGAGGGTGCTTCCTCGCCTCTAGGTACGGTGGCATGACCCGACGGCGCTTCGCAGTTACGCCGCCTGCTCCAATCTGTCGTACAAGCTCGCCGGCCCGTTGGCAGAGGGACGCTGGCGATCTGGGGGATCGGCGGAACGAACCTAATTGACGTCAACGCGCACGGTACGCCGCTCCCGCGCCCGTACCCGCGAACACGAGGGCGTGCCTACTTCCCGGCTGTGGTGGTGGTGCTCCTGGTGCTCCAAGAGCTCCCTCCGCTAGTACGGCCCACATCCTCCACAGGTGATTCGACGTGACGAAGGCTACGGGAACGAGGCGACGCCACATTAATAGTCTTTCATTTTCGTGAGTTCTTTTTCATTTTCCTCTGCCTCGCCGGGTCTGCTTTACTTAGCGGGTGCGGCGTGTTCGAAGGCTAATAATATTTGGGTCCACTGCCCCGCAGGACGCGAAGGAGCATATGATTATTGGACCAACGAGGCGGCGAGTCTACGTCTATGAGGTTATGCAGGGGTCTCCGTCGAGTCTCGCTCGACACAACGCCGCGCCGCGAGGTGAGACAACACGACACGACACGACGCGACACGACGTTTCCGCGAGACGCGAGCCGCGAACATCCTCAAGTACACCCGTAAGTCAAGTAGTGTATGCCCTTTACAACTTGCTATTGCGCGGCACTGACGATCGACGGGAAGGAGCGGTGCTGACGTCCGTTCCCGTTCTGGATATTACCCGTTGGGTTCTTGGAAGAAGCGTGGCAATGCGCTCGTTTTAGGATCTCTGGACAAGAGGGCGAACGGCCAATCGCTGTCCCCGCCGAGACTCGGTGATAGGCAGGCGGGGGTGAGGCATGTCTGTCTGGTGAGGAATCTCCTCATCTCCAATGCGATCGCGTTCGAAAGCAATTGGCAGCCTCGCTCATCAACTCATCGCCAGAATCTATCACGAGAAGGGGTCATAAGAAGTGAAGTGACTTCACTTCTTGTTCCGGGAGTAATCAACCTGGAGCTCGAGACAAACCAAGGCAAGGAAAGTGAATCGGACACCAGCGGGGGAGATACGCCATGGGATTATGCCGTGCCGCGTCTGCTCTACGCTATCAACCTTCGTGCATCGAGCAGCGATGCAGAAGATGCGGCAGATTGTGGAGGGGGCACGTTTGCGTTTGCCTTCGCCTTCGCGGGCACGTTCCTGCCTGAAGTGGAACGTAGGACCGAAACGAGGGCCAGAGCGTGAACGTCCAGGAGTGAATGTACCCTAGTGCGTCGATTCGATACACAAGACCCAGTGCACAAGATTCGCTTTTGTGTCACTCTCGTTTCTTTCTTTCTACATGCTAACATTCGTGTTCACAAGAAGACAAGGTTCATACGTCCATACGTCCATGCCTCCACCCCGACCCGTAAGACGAGCTTGGAAGACTTGGCCCCTACCAAAGGCAACGTAACGACGTAAGTACTTCATAAACCCGTAGCACATTTCCGAGTCGGCTGGATCAGCCCCAGGAAGGGAAAGGAAAGACTCGGGGAAAGGGAGGTAGAGTAGTTGGGTTACTGCTTTCTGTCTCTTTCTTTCATCTATCTTCTCGTCTCCTCCCTTGTCCACGTCCGTGTCCGTATCAGATACTCTACTCTCCGCTCAATTTAAATCCATCTGGTGTTCCATCCCATCCCATCCTATCGCAATCTTATACATACATATCTGTCCGTCTGTATCGATACCACTGTATTAATCGAGCGGAGATCTGGCCTGCGTGGACGGTATGGACTCGGACGATTGCAAAGAGCTCACTTATCAGGCAGCTGTCATGATTCAGAAGGAAAGTCCCATTCTTGCCTCGAGGACGCTGGGAGGCGTGTCAGTGTCATCTGTTACAGTTGCTGCATTTGCAATTCAGTTGGGTTCTTGGGCTTCTGAATCTGAATTTAAATTCTTGACTTGCTTGCCTGCTTATGATAGAGGAATGTCGAACTCCTTCTGGGTCCCTTTGTGGACTTGATAGAGGGAGAGGAAGGTTCCCTTTTGGGGGTTAGTAAGTGGGTGCTGGTGGAGGGTTGACGTCTGCGTGCGTATGAGCAATAACGCGATCTAGCTGGTTCTGAATCCTCCAATCCACAACTCTTCTACGACGACTAGGGACTAACCCAGCCAACAGCGGACAAATAGGAAGCTTGCTCGATGTATGCCCGTGGGCGTTCAAGAAGACGACTTATAAGCCGGAGGGAAGATCATGATGTCAGAACCCTGGAGGCGGTTGTGGGTCGCTGGTCATTCCCTCAGGCTGCCGGCGTCAGGTCTTGCTTGCTTTATTAGAGTGGGATTATGGAATTACGGAAGGGGATGGGACTAGAAGTAATGGTGATGGTCTTGGAGCGATTAGAATTCCTGGATGAGTGGTCTTTTACTCTGGACATCTGCGCGTGATGAGTGCTGTATATGTATGATGGTTCGAGTTCTTTTTCTTGACGGCTGTCTTATGGAAATTAAGGAGGTGGGGGACAATTGTGATAGTGTGAGCGGGGCGTGTTCTAGGAATGGGGGTGTGATTATGGATTACGATTACTATTAGGTGGGCAATGAATGCGAAGAAGAAAGCCGGGCTCGAGAGTACGGTCGCGAAATCGAACGGTGAAAAAATATCAAGTAAAGCCTTCTCCACAACGGTGTAACCAGACCAACGGATGGCGGGATGCTCGGTATTCAAAGTGGGCTTGGAAGTTATCGAAGCAGAGGGGGGGCTGCGCGCACGCAACTGTGTACGTATGCTGGAAGGGAAGGGGCGAGATAACGCTTTCTAGCGCGTAATGCTTTATATAACTGCGTGTAGAGGTGAGTGCGGGGTTCCCAGGCGAGGGGCTTGGGTGGAGTCATGCAGCGCGACGACGATTGACGCTGGGAAGAGAAGTCGGAGGAAGGGACGGCGTGGGGGTGCCGTAAGCGCCCTCTCGTTCCCTGAAGTGTACATTGCCCACGGGCATAAGGAGATTATGTACGAGCGTATAGCAGGGGCCTCATTAATATGTATCTAATTACATGTACATGTTCCTCAGATCTCTGTTCAGGTTTGTGGATCTCCAGGCAAGGAGGACTATTATCATTGGCGTCGCGTTTCGAACAGCGCTGGGTAGACAGATAGAACTCTGCAGGTATTCTTTCGAATTCGAAGGTGCTTATTTTAGGCTGGCAATCTCAAGAGAACCGGCCCTGCAGGACGTCTCTGTGTGGTGGTTGCGGGGCGACGCGGCGAACGCGCTGCTTGATAAGTGATCTAACCTTGTACAGCCTTTTCATAGGTAGCCGAGGGGGGAAGGCCTCGAGGAGGGAGTGTGTGTCTTGTGATGGGACATAGGGCAGGGCAGTGGGCATTCTGTGGGCATATGGACCTGGGGGACGGTGTGATTGGAGATTCGGGAGAAGATCGGGGCGAGCCGGTTCAGCTGGGCAGCCCGGTTCGCCGTCGGGACTCGGGTCGAGATAGGGAGTCATATGTGGTCTCGCAGGAGGTTGGAAATAAACAACGTGCATCAAAACACTGCGGGCTGCTATAACCAAGCCACCAGTCCACCCCTCCCGTCTCTCTGCTCGTCCTTGTTTCCCCGCCGTTCATTCTGCTAAATGCCCTCTATCCTCAATCTCAAGTTCAAAGTTGGTCGCTACAGGCAGCCAATCCGTTCTGTTCACTCATCGTTCTCTTTTTTCTCCCCATTTTGCACCGCCTTTGTCGCCACTCCAACAGGGAAACAAGTCTTTCGTCGCGTTCAGCAACCTTGCCGACACAGAGTCTCTCACCAAGACATGGAAGGTGCGTATTCTTGTCGCTCTTTTGCTTATCAGACTCCTGACACAGCGCCCAGGTCTGCACAAAGGTCGCTAGCTACCTCGAACAAGGACAGAGGCTCGAGAACTTGAGCTGGAGGTTATGGCATCTTCAGAACCTCATGGTCGACACCGACAACGCAAAGTCCAAGCGTGAATTCAAGAAACTTTCCAAAGTCATGGGCGACAAGCTGGACAAGGAGAAAGGACGGTGCGTCCCCCGCTGCCTCGAGCGCTTACCCGAACCCTTGACCCTAACGCCCGGCTTTTTTTCCGCCTTACGACAGGAGTATTGAGGAGCTTGAGGCACCCGATTTCAAACGCAATCATTCAACCGAAATGATCAAACAGCGGGCTATCGAAAAAGAGCGCAACCGGGAGGCCTCGCAGAACGCCACCCCCGGCACCATCAAGCGCATGCAGTTCACCTTCAGTGTCGACCAGCCCGCCCCCGCATCCAACGCCCCCGTCAAGAAGCCAGACACAAAGCCCTCGGCAGAGTTCGCCAAGCGCACACGCGCGGCCGTCGCTGCTGCTGCCTCTGCGCCCGCCCGCGCCGCCCACCACGACCACGACACCATCATGGCCGACGCCTCTGCCCAGGCGGCTACCACCACCATCGCCGCCCCCAGGCCAACCGCTTCCTCCGTCCACCTCCCTAACCTTTTCAGCGACTCGTTCGGCCCCTCTGCTCTGCTCTACGCCACGCCCACCTTGACGACTCCAATGACCTACGGCGAAGGCTTCATGCCTTCGGTCCATAACGATCAATTCAGCATCTCCCGACCCACCGTCGAGCTCGCACTCGACGAGTTCCTCTTCAACGACGAGCCTGTCGGCGAGCAGGGGTGGGCCTCCGCCTTCGCTGCAGCCGCCAACGCCAACCGCGCACAGGCCCTCGAAAAAGAAGCGCCTGATGCTTCTACCGCCACCAACGCCGCCTCTGCTTCTGCCGGCCAGCAGCAGGACGTGGTCATGGCCTCCGCTTCCAACGCCACCAGCACCCCCAACGCCCTCGCCTCGACCTCGAACCTCGCTGCCATTTCCGGCAACAGCTACATCACCCCCTCCATCTCCAGCCTCGGCCAGAACCACACCATGCACGCCAAACGCGCCTCCGTCGCGTCGTCCGTCTCCACCGCCTCTACCGGCGGTGCTGCAGCGGACGACGAGAACGGCAGCCAGATCAACAGCGACGAGGAAGATTTCGACCAGCTCTCGCCTGCACCGAGCACTGTGAAGCGCTCGAACTTCAAGGGCATTCCTCCGCTCTCCGCCACCGTCAAGGAGGTCTTGCCTGAGACCATCGCCCCTTCGCGTGTTACCGGGGCACAGAACGTCTACGGAACCCGCTCCAGCACCCCCACCGCCCGTCCGGCGCTTACACTCAGGACGCAAACCATCTCGACGAGGTCCAGCGGTCCCGGCGCCACTGCGACGAGCCTGAACCCCGCTGTCCTCCGCGGCACTGTGGGCAACAGCGCCCCAGGCGGCGTCAAAGCCGAATGCTCCAACTGCGGCGCGACCCACACGCCCCTCTGGCGCCGTGGCCTGAACGACGAGCTGAACTGCAACGCGTGCGGGCTGTACTGCAAGCTGGTTCGTACCCTGCCTCCTCTCGCACCTCGTTCATCTTACTTATGAAATGCCATTTTTGTTTTGTTCTAATAGCACAAGCGACCACGCCCGAAGAGTATGAGGAATTCCCATGGCGAGGGCCGCGCCCAGGCTGCTCCGCGTCAGGAAACGGTCGACGTCATGGGTACGTCCCATACGCGTGCTGCGAGTATGGTGCCCCGCTTTACTGATTCGCAAGCCCGACCCTCGGTAGCGGCCCAATGCTACAACTGTCATACGACAGCGACGCCCCTCTGGAGGAAAGATGATGAGGGCAAGACGGTTTGTAACGCGTAAGTGTCTCTTCTCGTCCTTTTGCTTTTTTCCTTGCTCTATTTTTATTCTTTTCTTTTCTTTTCCTTTCGTTTCTTTTTCGTTTGGGATTTGGGGCTGGGACTGACGGAGGACAAATTATAGTTGTGGCTTGTACTACAAGCTGCACGGTTCTGCCCGTCCCATCTCGATGAAGTCGGACGTCATCCGCAAGCGCTCGAGGCACGACGCTCGTCGGGGCGTCGGCGCCGGGACCGAGGACACCCCATCCGCCAGCCCCGGCGTCAGCCGACGCACCTCGCCCGTCCGCGAGTCCTCCCCAACCCTCGCGCCCGACTCGACCACGCAAATGTCGTACGACTTCTCGGAGGATACCGAGTTCCGGGGGACCACCTCCAGCTCGTCCGAGCTCCTCGGCGCGCTCGGCGGCACCACCGCCGCCACCGACAACTCCCAGAACAGCCTCTACAACCCCTTCCAGCTCGGACAGTACCCCGGGCCGTACCACCCTGACTACCTCATGCAGCTGTACAACCTCCCCTCCGACGCGCTGCCCTTCGCGGGCGTCGACACCTCCAACGGCAACGACATGGACCACCTGGGGGGCATGGGCAGCCCGCGCTCGACGAAGCGCCGTAGGATGAGCACCGACTCGGCAAGCGAGCCGCCCTCGTCTGCGGTGTCGTACTCTTCGTATGGGGGCACGGATGGGTACAGTTCGGCTGCGAGCTCGACGACGAGCCACTCGAAGCGCTCGTCGATGGACTCGTTCCCGTTCAGCACGTACAACACCAACGGGACGATCAACCAGGGGCCTGCACTGCGCGGATCGGGCAATACCTTCTGGCACCCGCCGATGATGCCCCAGGGCACGGGCGAGAACGAGGTGCTCTTCCACCCGCCCATGCTGCCCCCTTCGTCTGGCTCTTCCGCGTCTGGTTCGGGCTCAGGCGGCTCGGGCTCGAGCAGCAGCAGCAACTCGGCGTCGGGCACCCCGAACAGCTCCGCGAACGCGTCGAGCACGGATTTGAGCAGTGTTGGGAGCGGGGCGGGTGGGCAGGGGAATGGGGCGAACGAGGACTCGCCGATGGACTACTTGCACCCGCCGATGGCGCTGCAGGACGAGGAGAGCCTGTTCTCGGCGTACCTCCACCCGCCGATGGTCTTGCCGGAGGAGAAGCATGGGCAGGGCCATGATGACGGGCACCAGGGCATGTTCGTTGACTTTGCTTACCCTTAAGTGGGTGGCGTAGTCGTTTTCGCTTTCCGTGGCCGTCGTCTTTCTGGATTCTCGAATCGTCACCGTCGTCGTCCCGTCAGCTGCGCTGTCCATTGGCCGTCGTTTTCATGCTCCTTTCCATTGCATATTTTGACCAGGTTTCGTTTTTGCAACATCGAACAATCATGGACGCTCTCCCATACATTGCATCGTTCCTGTCGCATATTTTTCTCATCATGCCTCTCCTGGTTCCTCCTCTTGCCTCTGCCTCTTGCCTCGACGACGCCGACTGCCCATGAAACATGTTACGATTACTGCATTGCTTGCTTGCTCATCATCATCATCGACTCTCAGCATCATCACTTCCTCTCCTCTTCTTTTCTTACTTACATTTCCGCTGCCTTCCTCGTTTAACTTAGATGGTTCGCCTCGCCCTCAACTTATCTTTTCCTTACTATCATCGCATTGCTTTCCCAGCTTTCCTTTCCCTTTTCCTTTCTTGCCATTTCATTTCATTTCCTTTCTCTATCAGCAATCATCATCGGTCTCAGTCAGCAAGCACGCATGTTCCTCCGTTCGTCCCAGTCCTCTCTATCGTCACGACAGCCTCCGTCTCCAGCTTCCGCTGTGCATCTTATCGAACGCACCACGCCACACCCTATCCGTTCCGTCGTCCTTCCCTATCGACTTCCCTTCGACCAACACGGCATCTGCACTCGCATCAACCTCGGCAGTACACTACTCCACCCTACCTGCTGCTCACGGCCGGGTTTCATTTCCGGCCTCGACGTCCACACGCCCCTGCCCCACTTCCATCTCTTCGAACTCGCTATCGTCCTGGGTTTTCTCTTATTGCTCTCTCGCAACGCCAACGTCGCCGTCGTCAAGCAACAGCACCAACTCGTCGATCCGAGATCAACATTCAACTGTTTGGTCGAATACAACTCCTCTTCTCTTCTCGCTTTCTTTCTTACTCATCACGTTTCCTCGTATCTTTCCTTCTTCTCCTCCCTTTCCCTTGCTATCTCCTCCACTGTCTCTCCAGTCTTCACCATCACATCGCTTCCTCTCTATCGCACAATTCCTCTTCTTCCTATCCTTTCCTGTTGCTCTTATCCCTTTCCCCTCTCACCATCGATGCCTCATGCTGTTCCTCCTCCCTATGCTATCGCGAAGGGCTTGCGCGTTCCAAGCCCCCAAAGAGAAGAAAGCAATAAATACTTCCTAACGAAATTCAAATTCACTTATCTATTATTCATTCCTCCATTATCCATGTTCCTTGTCTTGTCCCCTTCCTCCCCTCCTTGCTGGAATTGATTGATATGCCCCATGGCTCGTCGACGTCGACGCATCGTCTCATCCGTCTGCCCTCTCGCCCTCGCCCTCCCGATCGTCTGTTGTACATTACACAGCACCCGTGTTATAGTTATTTACTTACCACTCCCGACGTAGTGAAATCGGCCTGAACGAACTTGACTTATAGCCCATCGCCATCCGAACAAAGAGTATTTGTGTCGTTATTGTTACCGTTAGCGCAGTGTACCCATTGAATTACCCAATATACCATGAAGTTTGCGCTCGTACATACGTGTTACTCCATTCCTTTGCGCCTCGAGGTGGATCTCGGAGTGTGTGAGGAAGGAGAGTTCAAGTCCGTTCTTTCATCAGTGGCAAACCCCAAACCTCGGGAGAATCGTGCGTTCGTGCTCGACGTTCCGTCCTCGTCCGGGGTTCTTCTGAACCCCACGACCATCGCTGCTTCTGTGCTCCTTGCTCTCGAGGTTTCTTCGCCTCTCTTCATTCACAGGTAGCAACCACTGAGCACTCTCACTGGTTGGCCGGGAACCAGGGCCGGGGGGCGGAGATGCTGTGCTCGCCCCATCGCGGTCGTGTTCCGCTGATCCGAACTCTGATGGGGCACTTATTAGATATCGTTATGGACGCTGTAGTAGTGGCGAGGAAATTTTGTGAGTTTCGGACTTGTAGGCCGCTCAGCTCTTCTGGAGAAGAATTTAATAGGATGAACTAGATGGACAGACGAAGCAGATATCCTTTCTTTGAAGCCCACAGGAAAGCGTCGACTTTGTTCAATCATCGCAATCTGTCTGGAACTTCAAACAACTCTGGCAGCTACTCGAGCTCTGGCAGGACCTAGCGGACGTACAAGCAAACCTGGGTACGGAAGAACCAGACCGGCTATTCAATTAAAAAATCGCGAACAGAGAGGCGCGTTCGCGAGCCAAGTTGAGCCGCCCGCCATCTGGTGCGCCATGCCCGTTCCGGTGCCGCGCGATGCGCATGGTGCGCGAACTGAATTTTCTTTGCCCTATGCCCTGGTATCCACCCCATGATACCTTCCTTCCGTCCCGAGCACCCGTTTCTTGTTCACGAAGCAGTGGTTCCGGCTCTCAAGCCGCTGCCCAAGCTGGTAGGTCGACGTCTCTTCAGGCCGAATGGGATCATCGGTGCGTGCGTGCGGGCACGGTGTGCCAAGGCGAGGCGTTTATGTCTTCGGCAAAGGTGGGAGGAGTGATGGAGGAGCTCGCGGAGGGCCGGCGTATAATGTAGGGAAAGCTTTAGGGAGGAAACGAGGCAAAGCCAGAGGTTAGGACATGTTCTATTACATGTCTCTATATCTAAGTTGTGGTGGGAACATCGCGTTGGGGCTGTGGACTTCATTGACAGTCTCTCGTCCACGGCTTGCATTAATTCTGTCTCGAAAGACGGTTGCAGAGAGCAAAGGAGCTCCAGAAGATGGGACGGTGTCAAACGGTGGGCCATCACATGCGCCACTTTTCCAGGCGGAAGATTGCCGTGAAGCGATTCGTTTTGTCTTCGCGAGAGAAGAATAACTTTCTGTAGTCTAGATGGTGGCGCAATCAGCAACTTTACACGTTGATGTGTTCTTGGGCAGAGGGTTATGCGACGACCGCCTTTACACGACCCGCGCGCATGCATGATATTCCATTTTGAAAGTAGGAAGCTTGAGGATGGGAGGGCAGGCCGATTCTCCATTCCTCGATGACGAAATTTTCGCCTATCGGCTTTCTAACGCGGATTTATGGCGTTAATGTGTGTTCTTGGGAGGTGGAGGAGATGAAGGAAGGCAGGGAACGTGGTGATAGAGAAAGAGACAAACCGGTTTATGAGCCCCTGAATCGGTGATGGCGGGCGCCGAGCTGGCTCTCCTCTCAGTCGGGTCGGCAGCGTCGGAACGTGCAGTCGCAGAAAATAGGAAATACGACGCCGTGGCCCTACATGTCGGGCTGAATGGTTATGAGCGTTGAATTAAACTGAACATATGACGTCTCCCGTTCAATTGAATTAATCTCCACGAGCTTCGACTGTAACACCGAGGAATCCGACAAAAGTTTCGTGTGACGAATCGCTCAGAGTTCGAGTGCGTCCAGGCATAGGAAAGCTAAGCTGTAAACGCTTCAACGCGACGCCTGGAGGCAGATACTAAATATAAAGCCGTGTTAGTGCCATTATGTTCCTTCCTATCAGCTCATCGAAACTCTCAGGGATCGTCGCGCGAATCCAAGTATACGCCGGAGTTCTTTCACCCCGGTCCGAGCGGTTGCGGGGAAAGGGCCGTTGGACTCCGCGACGAGAGCATACATTACAAGAGATCACAAGAGGCAGACAACGAGGAAAGACGCCTTGGTCAACCAATTATGCCGCAATAAGTCGACCTGTTGACGGTATGAATGAATAATGCTTGTACGCTGCAAATTGACCCCTGTCGAATCGCTTAGGGAAATGGGGGACAAAAATAAGCGCTCATCGTCAAGCACCATAAATCCAAGGATTAATTTCTCCCTTCAACCCGTCACCTGCTTCCATTCTGGTGCAGGTTGCCTTGACAGAAACAGGTAATTGCGAGCGAAGCGAGCATCCATCGGCTATAGGGGCTGGAGCCCGGACAAACAATACAAATTCTACGCGAGATCAATTTGGCCCCGCCTACTCGGATTTACTCGTACGCCTCAGAACGTCCTATTTGCTTATTGTTAAGGTAGAAATAGAATGAGACTCCTGAAATCGATACATTATCCAAAAAAAATCATGTCTTTTGAGCCGTTGTCGAGATTTGGCACATAGCATCCCAATGGCCGTCTTTCGTGCCTCAGCACTGTTCTCATGCAAAATCTTAAGGATTCAACATCGGATGGGGTCAGAAAAGACAGGATTGTCAGCGGGAAGCACTTCTTTGACTTTTTCGGAGTCAAGTTGTCTGATGGAATAATGATTGTCAATCAGTGTTGGCATTGAGCAGCTGTGTGGAATGGTGGATTTGTACCAACTCAGCATTGTCTCGACAGTTGTGGATGTATATT
>MPNV01001214.1:0-16707 GCA_013376435.1 Cyclocybe cylindracea | reverse complement strand
CCCACTTGAATCTTGACCGTCCCTGGTCAATCTGGGTCACGTTGTGTCAATTATCACCTCCCAGCAATCACTGATCTTTCTATAGACTCCGCGGGCTTATAGAATAGTCAATGGACTTCATTAATTATTTCTATAGCACAGTCTCTGACATCACAATTGTCAAAGTGTCTCAGTCACTGGCCTTCTAACGGGCCACTTGGGGATAAGCCCAAGTCACGCTTGTCTCACATAATAGTCACGTGGAGCGTGTTCACTTCGCGCTGCCTCCAATTCCTCTAAGTCCACAAAGCTGTGCAACCCGGATGATGCCGGCTTATGTGATGCTGTGCCATTGGCCTGGCCCAAAGGTTATCAGCGCCTAACTCAGCTATGTCTGTTGGACTTGTCGCATGCGCGCACTTCTTTCGTAAGCATCTATTTGGGCACCAACTTCATTGAAGTCGGTGTACAAATAGTTCATCTTTAACTTTTTGCCTTCTGACTGCCACAGCCGCGCCTCCGACTTCTCACCACACATCACGACCACATCCCTGCCATGACCGACGACTCCGATCGCAGCAGTTCTGGATTGCCTGACCTCCTCAACCCTGTTTTCTTCGAACTCTCGAACGCCTGGTGCCACGTCCGCCCTGTTTTTCACAACTGGTTGACATACCCCCAGCATGTCACCGCAGACGACGTTGTTGGAATGTTTGAGGGATGTCAGAGGGACCTCGTGCATGCCTTTCCTTTTCTTCTCAAGCTTTTCTGAACATCTCTCAAGAGGGCCTTCAATGCACAGTTGAAAGGGGGGCTTGAGCCACACCCTGATGCAGTCCACGTCCGTCGTTGTCTCATCCCTCTTTTTGAACTTGTGCAGCCTGATCAGGCTTCGTATGGCAAATGGGCGCGCCTCGTACCCGTGGGCTGTTCTGACAAGATACCCCCGGTACATCCATATCACCACTCATCTGCCTTGGGGTCTGACAGTTTGGACAGCGTGACTACTACCCCGTTGCTGAGTCGACGCTGCAGGCCATTCTGCCTTGCCCATCCGCTCGCCCTTCTCACACAGGTATGTGAAGTATCTTGTCACTTTTTGACTCGCTTCACTGCCTGATGCACTGTTACAGGAAAAACAGCATCTTCGAAACGGAAGGAAAAGCTCCCAGTCGCAACAAGACACACGCCACCCACCTCAGTCGCCTCATCATCCAAGCCCACAGGCTCGAAACGCAAGGCACGCGAAAGGCAGAATTCAGCTGAGACCTCGCGTACACCCTCATTCCTTCATTGCTTGCCGTTTGCACCTCGTCATGTCCCTGTTTCATTAGGCCAAGATGCCCCACTCACGGAAACCAAATGATGCTGACTCGCACCTCCAATCGCACTTCCCTCTTCAACCATCCACGTTAAGCACAGGGCGGAGGTTGTTGTGCCTCACTGCCCTTTCCCGACTCCTCACTCACGGCCCACTCCTCCGCTTTGCACACCGACTCCCACTTCTGATGCGGAATTTATTCCTCCCAAAATCAAGATGCCTCCTCCTTCTCAAATCGAAACGCGACGTACCATGAAGAAGTCCTCGGAGGCAGGAGCCCACTCGAGCTCACTCGATGTGAAAGTGGAGTCCAAACCGATAGTGGCTTCCTCGCGTGCGGCTGGTATGACTGGGAGGGGCAGGGGCCATGGCCTCAAGATTTCTGCCTCATCGCGACTTATCCCACCTAGCGGGATTCCGACGAGCGATGCTACACCCATAGTGCCAACTCCCCTCGAAAGCCAGGAGCTGCTCGATGCTATCTCCGAGCACCCTGAGCACGTCCTGGTAAGCCCCCTTGTCCTCTTTTTCCCCTTTGCCTCACTAAATTCCTCTTTCAAACTCTAGATGCCTCGGCCTTGTGGAAATTGCATTCAGCAGAGAAAAGCCAAGGAATGTCGGTTTCTATGTTCCAACAAACCCTGCTCCCCTTGTGCATCTCGCAAATCTGGCCACTGCACCTTCACATTGGGGACCGTCAGCTGTATGCATGAGAATGAAGCTGCAGTGCTCCACCACCGCCTTTCAGCATCCAGTAAGTCCCCATTTTTATTTCTTTGAGCTGACTTTCTCACTTTCAGCAGACCTTTGTCGGCTCGTACGCCTCTGTGAACGCGACCTCGCCCTTGCTTACTTGCTTCGTCGTCAAGTCAAGACTCTGTACGAGTCTGCCGAGGCCTGTTCCCATGAAATCAGCAGGATCCTATTCGAAATCACATCTCAAGAACCTGCTGGTGACTTTGGACGGGCCTACTTGACTGACCCAGCTCTGGAAGATGACCTTTGCCTACGCATCGCCGCCCTCGTCGAGACTGAAGCAGCAACTATCGACGACTATTCACAATCCACTCTGCAAGGCCTCGAGCAGGTCCTGCCTCGTTCCACTGTCACCGGTGCCCCCGATCCTTTTACTTTGACCTCGATCACTGGCCCCTCACATCTTCAGGAATCCCAAGACATCGACGCTGCGCCGCATGGAGAGGATGAGGGTGAGCAAAGCCCTGAGGAGGGCTCATGATTTCATTTGTTTTTCCCCTCCTCCTGCTTTTTTGCCACCTTCTTCTTTTTCACGGACTTATATCACTGTCACTGTACTTTGGACTTCGCCTCTCTCTTTTGGGACTTATCTTGGGACTTTGGACATTTATTTGGAACATCGCACTTTGGACATTTGTAGAAATTTTGACACAGCTTGGACTCTGCATCTAGTCTCTGTAGAATAGAAGCCTCGCCCCCTTGTGTATTTCTAATGTCACATAGTTTAGATTTTTTGTAATGTCTTGTAATCCCTTTTAATGAATCCCTGTCTCGTTCATTCACTAAAGGTGTGACTTCAAGTAAATTTTGAAGGCACGACCCCACCTCAGGTGTGTGACTTAGGGAAACCGTGCGAGTATTTTACTCGCTTCACTTTTAAATTGAGACTAGTATTTGAACTAGTCTTGACTCAACATCACTTTGAATTTGTATCACTTTTTGACTTTGGCTTTTCAGACCATCCATTCTGAACCGACTCTCTGTTAGTCATGTGACCACCAATTTTACTGGGTGGTCACACGAGGGTGATTCCTTTGACACAGCCACTTCCCAATTTAGACTGTCCCCTGGGCGCTTCTGTCACTCAAGCGGACTTTGAAATTTGATGCCAGTGATGCACTATAGTCATTATTGCGCTTTCATAGTCACTGCAACTTTGTAGTCGCAAAATTTTAGGTACTTCATTGTAATACTAGATGGCTAGGCCTCTCTCCCCCCCACTTGAAATAATAGCTGTCCCCAGCTATCATACCTGAGTTAAGGAGTTCAGGCCTCGGCCTTCAATATTTTCAATAGAATGGAAACGATCGGCTTAGAGTAAAAATGCGCACTTCTATAAGCTAGGTACATGTATCATATACTGCATTTTACCAGTATGAGAGCATACGTCCTGACTGTCATTAAGCAGTCAGTCATCCGAGGCCCGGTGGGAAGGCCCTGCTGGGTGTGCCGGGGCTCCTGGATGGGGGCGGGAGCTGCCAACATGCACAAACAAGGCAGGAAACAATGCCCGAGCACTGCTCCTCGTCGTTTTGGGGGCTCCTGCCACCGTTTTCGGCAGGGAAAAGGCGCCAACAACGAGGAAATATATTTCGTCGTCGTTGTGCACCGTTTCCCCCATCGTCGGGGGGCGGGATGGGCTGGATTGGGATGGGTGGGTTTGGATGACGCGGCATTATTTCAGGTGTCAGCTATTTTTAGATACTGTCACCCTCGGTCCGGCGAGTCTCATGGCAGTGGCACACCGAAAAAAAATCATGAAAAAAATAGATTAAATTATGATAAAGACATGGATGGCTCTACTAGCCACCTGCTGTGAGACAAAGAGAAAACGAGGAGAAACGGTGCGCTATGAACACGCTGTCCCTGCTCGCCCTCGCCCTGCTACCCTTGCTCGCCTTCGCGCTGTGGTCATGTTCGCGGTATGCTTGTGCTCGCACTGGGGTCATGCTCGGGCCGTGGTAATTGTGCTGTTGTTGTTGTCGCCTGGTCATCCTTGCATCGCCGTTGTCCTCGCGCCGTGCTGGTTTTTATGCCTTGGTCATGCTCTTCCCCTGGTCGTGCCGCCGGTTAGCAGGTGGGTGCACAGCAAAAGCAACCCACGTCCCAAATGAAAGGGAGGGGTGCTAGCAGCTGGGGGTTGGGGTGAGGTGATGCAAGGCGAGGAGGGGCCGCAGATGGTGGCCAAGAGGCAGTGGGAGATACGAGGGATGGCGAGGGATGGGGCGAGTGCGTTGGCGAGGGTGAGGACGCAGGTGAGGGCGAAGGCGAGGGTGAAGGCGAGGGTGAGAGCGAAGGGGGAGAGAGAGGGCGAGGACGAGGGCGAGGGCGAGTGCGTTGGCAAGGGCGAGTGTGTTGGCGAGGGCAAGGACGAGGGCGAGAGAGTGAGGGCGAGAGAGCGAGGGGGGAGAGAGAGGGCGAGGGCGAGGGTGAAGGCGAGGGTGAAGGCGAGGGCGAGGACGAGAAGGCGGGTTCGAGGGATGGATGTGGGGGATGCACCGGCCCACATCCCTATCGTGAGGGGAGGGGCACACGGCGGCTTCGTTGCGTCAATGACGACGCAACGAGGGCCCTGTGAGGGTAGAAGTCATTTAATAGGTATATAAGTACTCGATAAAAACATTAACGTACCTTTTTTGTGTTTTGGAGGTGGTTTGCAGTGGGAGGGTGAGCGTGGTGGTGGACAAAGATGAGGATCAACGATGTTGAACATCGTTGATCACAGTTCGGCGTGTTTCGGCGACACATCCTATTGGCTGGGGCATACGGCCCGATCACCTCACTGCTCCGTTGGTCAACAATGGAACGTCTCCGATGAGCATATAGCTCACTCTTTCTCTATTCAAATAATCAGAAATCATTATTAGTAGGTAAATGTATCTATGTAGGCATTATTTAGATAATCCAACCGTGGTGTAATATTTTATGAGCAAAAATGTCCTGTGCTTGTGCCAAATGTTGGGCTCTCTACACTGCATGTTAGATTCTAGGAGGGAAAGAAAGCTGAATAAATCTATAAAAATGATGTAAGAGATGGCTTACTATAGTATTAATGAGGAATAGGTCTCCCCTGACCACATTATCAATTTGGGGACTTGATCTAAGAAACTGCGAAAGACAATGTGGAATCAGAAATGAAATCAACTCACGATGTGTGGAGTTTCATTGCCTCGATTGGAGAACAATATCTACTGGAAGGAACTTGGATAAAATTGTGGATTTGAGTACTCACTTACTTAAGGATTCAAAATGCAGCATTTTTTTGGTGCCCCAGCTTGTCAAACGGGTAGAATTTGGAAGGTTGGGACTGCAGGAAGGCGATAATCACCACAGGGAGGTAAGAACCTTGGTTCTTACCTCGTTCTTACACTCAGGGGATATTCGGACTCCTATAAATATGTAGAGTACATTAATTTAACTAATTACCGACACTAAAAGAAAGGACTTTGTTCCTATCTCGAGTGTATGAACCATTCCGCGATCGACGAGCGGAAAGTGGACTGACTGGACCGTGAGCCTCAGCCAATCAAATCGCTCGCAGCATCCGCCGGATAAGCGATCAATGACGACAAGAGTCGTTGATCCTCATCTTCAACCACCACCTGGCCTATCCCCTCGTCGTCCCACACCCCGGATGATGCCTCAAAGCTACAAAAAGAGGTGAGTAATATGTATTCTTCATAAGTATATACTCTAACATTGGTTTTATTTCAAATTTAGGCCTATGAATGTCAACTTCGAGTTGACGTTCATTTTTGTCGCCTCTCGCGCCCCTCCCCTTGCATAGGGATGTGGGCTGGGGTACGAAAACCCCCCTTGGCCATCTCGCCCCCGCCCCTCCATCCGCTCTACCCTTCCCGGCTTTCCCACCCGTCGTCTCTGCCATCCCCGACTCTTGCCGCTCACTCACCCCTCCCCCTCAACAGGGATGTGGGTGCTCCCCTTCGTCTGGCCATCCACCCACCAACACGCACCGCTCGCCGCTCTCGTCCCTCATCTTCCCCTCTCTCCCTCTCCCCCATCCTCGAATCCACGGCATCTCATAGATGTCGTGCATCGTCCAGATGGGGGATCTCATTTCCTCCTCACCTCTTGCCCTTCCCCTGCATCCTCTTCCCCCCTTCTATCGCCCTCACCTTCGGCCCCGCCCCCGTCCTCTCTTTCCCCCACGTCCTTGCCTTCGACCTCCACAGAGCGAAGAAAAGAATGGAGCAAAGACAGGGTGACGACGAGGCGAGAAGGGGGCATCGGCGGGGCTACGGTGATAACGGGACAACAACGACGACGGGGTGAAGACGACGATGGGTGAGGTGAGAACAAGAACACGGCGTGGGCGGGCTACAGCAAGGATGGCAAGGACGACAACAGACCGACGAGGCAACAACAGACCGATGAGGACGACAACGGACCGACGAGGACGACAACGGACCGACGAGGACGACGGCAACGAGGGTGCAACGACGATGACGACGACGACTACGGTGCGACGGCGACGGCGATGACTAGCGTACAACCACAGTACGACAGCGATGACAGGAGACAGCAACAAGGGGCGAGGAGGGGGCGATGAGGCGACGACAAAATGTCCCCAGGACTAACACCACCACCAAGATGACCACAGAGCCAGGACAAAGGTGATGAGGACAAGAGGACGGAAAACAGGCAGCGACACGAATCCAGCGGCGGCCTGGACATGCACGAGCATGGCGCCTGGCACGGATGTGGCAGTGGGAGACACACAGGGCGAGGACGGCGTGGCAGGTTGACCCGAGCAGAAACAGCGCGTTCAACGCGCCGTTTCTGCTCGTTCTGTCTCTATCTCATAGTGGGTGGCTCTACTAGCCACCCACACCATGTACATATTTTATTTCAATTTAATATACTTTTTTTCGTGATTTTTTTGTGTGTTCTGAGGATGTCCGAGCTCGCCGGATGGCCAACGATGGCCCAACATTCCGAGGTTCCCATATCTAGGGCGATTGGAAGGGTCCACGTGGGTGGATCCCATCAGTATCTAAAAATAGCATGACGTTCGAAAATAGCCGTGTCATCCAAACTCACCCTACCCAATCCAGCCGATCCCGCCCCCCAGGGGTGGGGGGAAATGGTGCAGAACGACAACGAAATATGTTTCGTCATCGTTGGTGCCTTTTCCCTGCCGAAAACGGTGGCAGGAACCCCCAAAACGATGAGGAGCAGTGCTCGGGCACTGTTTCCTGCGTTGTTTGTGCATGTTGACTGCCCCCGCCCCCATCCAGGAGCCCCGGCACATCCGGCAGGGCCTTCCCACCGGGCCTCGGATGACTGACTGCTTAATGACAGTCAGGACGTATGCTCTCATACTGGTAAAATGCAGTGTTTGATATAGAATTGTAGCAGACATGGCTGAAATGCGCGATCATAGAAATGGAGTGGTAGGCTTTTTAAAGGCCGTGCTGCGTGCTTTCCCTACTCATTTCTCATGGCTATCACTCCTGTTGAACTGCTGCACCCTGACTCATTCTACGAGGCCCTCGACGCTCGCGAGGTAAGTCCATTTCCACTAGTATGCCCAATTTGCATGTCACTCAAACTCACGTCTCTTATCAAGCCAGCTGCCGTCTGCGCTGTTCACACTTTCAGGCTTCAGTATATCGAGCTACAGCTCTATGTCCAAGTTCTGGGAGCTGGTCCTGCAACCTATGCTCACTATTTGCAACAGGCCACCGAGTCCATGGTAAGGTTTTTTCCTTCCGCTTACTCGTGTGTCTCTAATGCGCACACTTGTGTTGCTTAGCTTTGTATCCCAGACCTAGTCATATCCCATGGATCACTGTTGGGTGACATGTGGACCTTCATGGCGATGCTCTGGCTGCCGTTCTTCGATCCTGAGGTCATGCCCGGTGCCCCTGACATCGCGTGTAGGTTCCTCGACCTGGTAACTACTGAAGGACATGTGAAATACCCAGCTGCTATATGCATGAGTTTTTCAAGTCTCTCCTATAGCGCGGTCTAGAATATTTCTGACCTGTTGTAAAATAGGCCCGCGCAGATCCACCGTTCAGTGACCTGAACATCCTTTGTCAAAGTGTACCCGAGCAAGCGTTCTACCGGTTCCTTGTGTTGAAGACCAAGGAGATTAACAACCTCTTTGCTCTCGAATACTCCCACTACAGAACTGAGGGTATCATGGCTAATTAGACGTGTAGTGCGCGGCATAGCAAACAACTCCTATTAGGTAGTCATTTGTAATTTCCTAGTGCCTTGGGGCTGCCTATTCCATTTTTGCTTAGCCTGCCACATCCAAAAATTTGAATACCAAGGCGGATGACCTTATAGGGAAATACCCAGCCCCTTGACTGCACATGAGCGCTGGTTAATTTCTTATCCATCGCCCCTGTACACATGAAACCAAGCTTTTTATCAAATTTGGACCTGTGGACACAGCCGCGCGCACCTACGAGCTCAAGAAATCTTCCTAAGTCTGTCGCGCAATAAAAGGCTACTCTGTTTCACCCATCTTGCTCCAGAAACTTAGCTTTCTATCTTGCCACTTCTCGCTATCCACCATGACGTCTTCCCCACTTGATCCCGACCCCGAGACCATCTGCAAGACCTACGACGACTTCATCAAGCACTCTGTCAAGGGTGTCAACAACCTCGAGACTGCCAAAATCACTTGGATGCAGTTAGACAAGCTAGCTACTCCTGTGGCAAGTCACATTTCACTTATGTTTTTCACTAGTCACTAAGTCCTCTGTATTTGTCTTCCAGGCTGTGCGCTGGCGTGCTGAGCTCCTCCCTGACACTGGTGGTGCCACGGACTTTCTCTTCTTCATTCGCAACCAATTCCTCGAGATCGCGAAGGCATATCCATCTGTCGGCGTCTTCCCGCAAAGTATGAATACCTTGGGCAAGATAACAAAGGCAATCAAGGAGCGGCGTGCTGCTGCCTCCAATGCCGCGGCTAACCAGATGGTGTGCCTTCACTTCTTTTCACTTATTCAGTTGCTTACCGTGCACTGCAGCTCACTACCTGTGCGGGACGGCTATATCTTGTCTGCTCTTCAAATACTGATGAGGATGCGACCATCATAGCTTCCACCGCCAGTGACCCTGGCGAGGCCGCTACTGCCGTTGATTTGGTATGTAGTCTTAACATGTTTCTTCATGTCCTCTTTGTATTGATTTTCACTTGTCACAGACGGATGTCGAGATGGAGCCTGCCGTGCCTATCGTCAAGTTACCCCCTTCAACTGTTGAAGGTCAGGAAGCTATTCCTGAGCCTGCGCGCAGAAAGCGAAATAAGGTATGTCCTTCCCTTATGATAACCCTGGCCCCCACGCTCATCTCTGCTTAAAGACTGATGCAAAGAACAAGACTAAGGAGGTACCTGCGCACCTGTCATCCATTTTATTGGACTATACTGACATTCCGGGGATTACTCTTGGTTTGTCCTTGGATAAGGCCACCGTGGTTATCAAGAAGAGCAAGACCGAACACCCTAACCGCCTCGACACTTCCAATCATGCGTCCACTTATTTTTATTTTATTTTATATTTTATCTGACTAGGTTCACTTTTCTTAGTCCCTGAGACCGGGGGTGCCACTGGCAATGGTATCATGGCAGCCAAAGGAATTGTCAAGGCCGCGGCCACGGTGCCCACTACTTTGGTCGTCCTTCAGAAGAACACTGAGCTCATGCGATCCAAGTTGGGTAACATCGTCTACCAACTGTCGTATGCCCTTAAACAGCACACTTACATCGTCGCTGAGCTTGCTCGCCTCGAGAAGGAGATTACCGCTGCACATGCCGCAGCGTAGTTGTCCAATGTAGGTTTGGTGCAGACATCCCATTCAGAACGGTCTCTCTGATCCACTCGGCTATTTCTGTTCCGGGCCAGGATTGGACATACCGTTCAGAACAGCCCCTGCGATCCAATGGCTTCCCCTTTTTGCCTCGTAAACTTTTCTCTTGGACAGACAGTTTGTAGTGTATGGTTCATAGTAGACTACACTTCCTCTGCCTCTTATGTCCAATCAATCATCTTCAGTGTCCGCTAATCTGCCGCACTCAGAGATATCTGACTCGTAGTCTTCGTCTCTTGAGCTGAAATCACTTTGCTCATCCGAGCTCGCTTTGAGGCCCTTATTCTTAAACCAATACTCATTGATTTTTGTGACTGGTTTAACCAACGGCTTTGTTTTCTCAAGTTCCCTGAGTGCCTCGGGAGTTAGATCAATGATCTTTTGAATGCCTTCTGGGATATCAATCTTTTGCCATGCATAATGGGGTACGACTCGAACTGCCGCGATCCTGGATTGGTAGACGCTGCCAGTCATTTCACTGAGAATATATGCCCCGCCTTTGGTCCTTTTGACTACTATCATTGGCCCAACGTAGTGCGGTTTCATTTGCGTATTGTGAGTTTCTTTGAACTGACTCTGCCTATACAAAACCAAGTCGCCTGGTTTAAAATCATAGTCCTTTATGACCACTTTATGATTGCATTCATATCGCTTTAGGCGCTTCAATTTCTCATGATCTATGCGTGCGCACATTTCATCAACATGGGTTTTATGCCGTGCTAGCGCCTGCACTCGCATCCCAATCAACTCTTCCTCGGTTAAAACACCTGTTGGTGGCTTCACAAGCCAAGTGGCTTCTTTTGCATCTAATGGCAGGATAGGGTGCGCACCAGTGACCATGAAATATGGGGAACATCCTTTCGTACGCCTGATAGTTACTCTATCCGCCCACATCACCGCATGAAGGAAATAGTACCATAAATGGACGTTCTCCTTTCCAGTGGCTTTGTACAACATTTGTCAAACATCCCAATGGGGTCTTTCAATACTCCCATTAGCCATCAAGTTGTAAGGGGATATAGTTATAGACGGAATGCCATATTTGTCTGTAATCCACCTGCTCGCTGCTGTGAAACCGCTCCCATTGTCGGTCACAATTTCCCTTAAGCAACCCCATCTGCATATGATGTCTTCAAAGAGCCAAGTCACTATTGTCCTAGCATCTTGTTTTCATATAGCGTGCGCTTCCATCCACTGGGTCATACTATCCCTGCTGTGTACAATGAACTTGCAACCATTGGAAGAATCAGGCATTTTCAGGACATCTGCATGGAGTACTTGAAAGATTGAAGGGGTGTGCGTTATCTCGGGAGGTATGCGGAGAGCATTCTTCTGTCGCTCTTGACAGGGTTGGCATGTCTTAACAAACCAATGAATGTCGTGCTCCATTTCCAGCCACCAGAACCGCTGAGTTATTAACGTGCGCATTGCAAAGAGACCTCGATGGCCCCCATAATCATGCCCCGTGGTCATCATATACAACCGGTTCTTAGGTTCTACAAATAGGCAATGACTTGCATCTTTCACCCGTAAGTATAGCCTTCCTTCATACAGTATGAATCGCCTTGCATAATTCCAGAAACGTTTCAAATGTTTTCCCTCAATCCCCTTTGGAATATAATCCTTATCCTTTAACCAAGCTATGACATGGGGTATATTGGCATCTAACCGTTTACCATTAGCCGTCCGCTGGTCTTCAGGATATTCTGATTCTTTCTTGGTTAAAGTCCTTGGTTGCGCAAGACTATGCACCAACTGTTGCACAAATGCGGCCTGTCCACTGGTCACTTCACAAGACACTAGACACGTTTCTAGGTGAGCTTTCTCACCAGCGTGCATCATTTACGCTTCACTCAATTCTTGCTCAAAGCAGTCCACTGATTTTGCCGTGCCATAGAAATAACCATGACGGTTGTCAATTTCATCCACAAAGTCTTCCACCTGTAGTGGGTCTGGGTCTGAGGGATCCACCTTCTCAAAGCTGACTGGATTCAAACTCATCCCTTCACCTTCTACATCAGAATGTGAATATTCAGGATCCCTTGGTTGCTGCAGCCTTCTAGATAGACCATCAGGCCCAAAGGTTTTCCCATGCTTATGCCTCAAAGTAAAGTGGTACATCTTTATTTCTGTAATCCACCTATTGATGGTAGCATTAGGCATCATTGACATATTTTCCATCATGCCCTTCAAGTATTTGGCATCAGTTTCGATCACAAAATTCCGCACGCCTATAAGCCAAGGTGCATTCTTTTCTAACGCTCTTTTCACTCCAAACAATTCTCGCTTTGGTTGTGAGAACCTAGCTTCTCACTCATTCAAAGGTATGGATCCAAAGCGCGCATAGTTCTTTACCTTGGGGTCGTTCAGGTCTTCCTGGTAGATGTAGAACCTGACTGCTATGTAAGAGGTGTCCACTGCAAGCACTATTGTAGCACCACTATTATAATCTAATGGTTTAATGCATTGCGCATTCCACGCTGCGGCTTTCAACGACTCCATACTAGCTTTCTGTTCTGGTCCCCATTCAAACTTAACACCATCCTTTATAATCCTTTTCAATGGCTCAGCTCGTTCACCATAGTTTGGAATATGTGCGCGGAGGAGATTGAGAGTGCCAAGGAAGGATCTTACATCTGAGGCGTTCTTACAATCATCCCAGTGGTCAATAACACCAAGCCTATCATCCACTGGTTTTCTTCCTTCATAGGTGCACAAATGCCCAACCACGACAATCTCACCCACGCATACTAATGACTTCTTTCCTGAAAAGGTCCCACCACAATACTTCATCCGCTGAATGATGCGATTGACATTTTGCATATGTTCCCACACAAAGCGCCTAATACCCTTATTCTCGGGTATAGTCTCATATGAGCCATCTTCCAACTGGTACTGCGATGCTGGTCCTCTTACCGCGACATCATCAATGTAGGGTAGAGTGTACTCTGGAATCTCGGGTCCCAATATAAAAGTCACATCCTCATGGAATATAGGTACTGAGTTAGTCCAACCCATAGGTAAAGTCACTAATCACATCGCGCCAAATGGAGTTTGGAAGGTAGTCAAATCTCTTGATGACTTGTGCAATTGACGCTCGTCATATCCCACATACAAATCAAACATTCCACCACAAGCGCAGCCTGCAAAGTGATTTGCTAGGTCCTCGGTCGCTGGTGGGATACCCGAGTGCGCGATCGTGACTGCGTTCAATGGCTCAAGACTATGAACTATGTGAAGGCTTTTTCCATCCTTCTTTACCACTGTAAACCACCTCGATCTATAAGATGAGCTCGATGGTTCATAAACGCCCGCTTTCATTTTAGTCTGCACTATACGGCATACTTCTTCAAATAGACCTGGTGGAATAGGAATATTTTTGTAGACCCATGGTGTGTGTTCAACCGTTGGAATGATTACTGGTGGGAAGAAGTCCTCACAGAAACTTCCTCTTTCATCATCATTCCAGGCAAAGCCTTGGTTCTGCTCCATCATAAAATGGTGAACTAATTTTCGTTCCTCAGGGGTTAGGAAATCTCCTGAATGGACCTTATCAAACTCTTCCATCTGTTCCTGAGTGTACCTCCCCTTTGGTTCAAATTCTGGTGGGTTTGGACTTAGCTGCGGCATACCCATGAGCGGGTCACCCTTGATTTCTTGCTTAATCCTAAACCTTTCAGGTAGCTCAGCATACACTGGCTTCACTTTTAGGGCCACTGGTTTATATTTCTTTCCAGCATACGTCTCTGCCACCTCTTCATCAGTCTGCGTGCCATCACTATTTCGATAAGTGCCCATCAAATATGTTTCAAATTTTTCCCTATCACCGTCTTCATGCTCTGGTTCACGCATTGCTTGAGCGAGGTAAACATTTCGAACGCCTTGTTCTGAAAACCCTTCCTCTTTTGCAAGCGAATAACCAGTCACTGAGATAGTGTGTTTTTCTTCATCCACTTCAAACACTACTGCTGCCTCTCTTTGATTGGGGATCAAATCCTCGAGGGAGTGTAAAAAGCCTGCGCAGCCATCACTTTCTTCTTCTGAAGCTCATCGGGACTTTCACCGTGCTCATACATAGGAATCACTACTTGTTGCTTTGTATTCGGGTCAGTGACTAACAGGGTTTGAGTCCCATTATCCTCGTACTGAGGTACACACTTCAAGACCGTTTCAAAAGGTTTACCCAATAAAACTCTATAAGGCAGGGCTTTCAAAATGTGGACTTGAAGGTAGAAGGTTATTCCACCAAAGGTGAACACGACATTGTGCGCTAATCCTAAGGACCTTTCAATTCCGCCATTCACGCTCTGCATTTTAAGTGTTACATTGGGATCGCACGTAAGACCTAACTGTACCGCGACTTCATGGGCTATTGAAACAATTTGAGATCCACTATCAATGAGTGACTCTTCTTGTCCAATATTATTAACCCTCGCATAGACCGCGCGTAATGGTTCTGCCTTGCGTCCAACTATGATTTCCTTTGGCCGTTCATCCCCTAGCTGGCTAAGGTATTGAAGTACAGGGTCACTAGCAACGTACTTGACACCTAAATTAGTATCACTGGCCAACATGTACACCTCGGTCATGGGGAGATCATCAATATCCATTTCAGACGGCTCGGCCTCTATTGAAGTGCGCACACTGTCCTCATGATCTGACTCTTCACCCTCTTCAACCAGTTCTTGTACCATTGCCCGTCGGTTTCTAGTGAATACTTTCTTCAGCTCCTGGCGCAACGCCGGAGAGTTGCCTACTACATTCTTAAGTGGGAGGTTCAATGGAGAATCCATTATCCCCTTTATGACCTTGTCCAATTCCACGTCCTCTTCTATAGGTGCTCGACTCTTGTATGCAGGCCCTGGTTTAGGTGCTGGCAACTCAAACGAGACCGAGGGCTTAGATGGACGGTTAACTTTTGTTAATGGTGGTACATCCACATAAGGTAACCTATTGGTCTTTATGTATCCACTTGCCACTTTCGGTATTTCCTTATCTACTGCGGTGCATGCTGGCTTCAACACTTTCTTTACAGGCGGTCCCCTTTTAATAGGAACCTCCTCCACTTCACTTTCCTCTTCCTCTTCTATGTCATCACAGCTCTTTTTATTGATACGGTCCTCGTGTCTTAGGCTGTCCAGGAGTGGCCATTGTCTGTCTGGATCCTTGACTATCCTTCCTCAAACCCTTTAGAAATTTGACTCCGACAAGTCCTTGAACCTTCCATTCCCTTGTGAGCGTGTCCTCGTCACATAGGTTTCACTGATAGCGCGATCGAGTGAGTCTCTGCCAAACCTTTGGGCTAGTTCTTGTAAAGCATGTGTGGCATCATCATCTAGATTCTGCAGTTGCGCTTGTACATAAACATCCAGAGGTGGGTCAATCTCATAAAAGTATGTACCCTTGGGCAACCTTGAAGTAGGTATAAGCCCTGGCTTCACACGATTGTAGTTCTCAACTACTTCCTTGAGTGTTTTCCCTTCCTGCCGCGGTATAGGGTCTCTGTTCGGTAAGGACACTCGCGTGCCTGTTCTAATAATGTACTTCATGTCCAAATGCTTGAGCGAGTCAGGGCAATCTTTTACAAGATGGCCTGTATCACCACAATAGTAACATTTATCAGAAAACGGGACTTGTCTCGAAATGTAGGGTTCACGCTCACGGCGTACATATCCCTGGTTAGCAGTCTGAGCAAAGGTATTCAGCTGTTGCGTGAACATCATCTGCTGGTTCTGAACCATGTTTATGCACTGATCCACTTTCTGTTCCAACTTGGTATGCTGCTTCAATTGCAAATTGACCGTGTCAGCGAGCTGCGCAAAACTTTCCTCCATCTTAGGGAGAACATCATCCGAAACGCTGCGGCCTCGAGTATTGCTATCTCTAGCTGAACCCGTGCCTGCGCCTAGACGTCCCAAAGTTCCTAGTGGATTTTGATAAGTCTCTGCTATGGCCACTGCCACATTTATCACTTCAAGCCACTCGTACTGATCTTCACTTCTGCACGGCGTACCCGTGGTCCCTTCTACTGGGGCTTTTTGCTTTGCTGCCTTGGCTCGAATTGCCATTTTATCAGAAAGCCTGTGCTGGAAATCCATAGACAGACAGTCCGTGAACATAGCAATAAGTTCTCTGTTAGACAACAAGGCCAGTGGCTCTATAAGCTTATTAGCCTTGGCCACAAATGCGCACTTCAACTTAAGTAACTCAGGAAGCTCATATGGTGTAAGCTCCAACAATTCTTTACAGACTCCTCTAAGTCTTTCCAATGATCCATTCTTTAAATGGTGGGCTTCCAGATAACTCGCTATCAATTCCTCTTTGAACACTTTCCACATCTCCCCTTCCGTGTAGGAGGCAAACACTACCCACTCATGCTTGCACTGCGCGGCGCATAGCAACATAATTTCTCTTTCTTTTTCTGCTCTTCTTCAATACCTCCATCCACAAATAGATCCTCCATACTGGTAATAAACCTGATCAGCTCGGACAGCTTTTCAGGATCAAACCTGGGAGCATCACAGCTTCTGGGGCTTGGTATTTTGACTGTCATCACTACTGCTTTTTGTGTTCTTGATTGCTCAACTATAGTCTGCTCAGACTGAGGTACTTCACTGGTGAGATTATGCACAATTTCATCCTCTTCTTCTAACTCGGTCAGAGGGGAGTCTGCCATGTCGTAGAAGGTATCTCTCCCAAATGTAGTCTGCTGACTAGTAGATGCGTGCTCCTTCTGCACAGAAAGGTTTGCATTGATCCTCTGTTATTTATGCTGTTCCACTGAACTAACTGGTTTCCGTTTA
>MPNV01002883.1:0-15124 GCA_013376435.1 Cyclocybe cylindracea | reverse complement strand
GAAGCCGAACCACTGCCGGGACCTTGAAGCTATGGCTTAGGCTGTTCTTTGGAAACCGAGCGACACGTTGACAGGAAATGATAAATACGAATTCCCGTCGTCGCTATCCAGGCCCGATTTCGACAGACCTCGAGGCGAAACACCTGGCCGCTCTGTGGATAGGGCGTGACGAATACTTGCCTTTCCGAGAACAAGAGCATACCCGCAGCCCTTCACGCTTGGTGTCCTCCGACCTACATGGCCCTTTCCATTATCACATCTTGGAGCAATCCATAAACGCCTACAACGCTATCGACGCAACATATGAAGGCGGATTGGAGCTCAATATCGGTGATCTAGCCAGGGGACCACCATTGTCCTCCAGGTCGCCCAGACGCGAACATTCCACAGGTTCCTTTCATTCGCCTTCTAGAGCGAGGCGTCCCAAGGGCAAGTCGAAGTCGCGGTGCTTGCTCAACACGTTTCGAGCCTGGCAGGGCGACCTCTCATCCATGTATGTACACCTCTACAAGCGCGCCCACATCCGTCACTCCTGTTCGGGGCACTTTCGTCTAACCTCGCAGCTCTGTATAGTCTCTTTCTTCTCGCATTTCTTTCATCAATTCGTCTCAAAACTTCACTTCTTCACACTCTTTCAAGTTTGATATACGGTGTTGGTTGCCTTTGAGTGCCTGTCTGGAATCAAAGCAGGGGCGCCAGCTCACACATTTTGTGCGTACATCAGGTGGCGTCCTCGCCCGATTTCGATCGGCGTCTCACCAATCAGTTCTTTTGGCCAGATTTTCCTCGGTTATGAAGCGGAGTCCGGCAAATATGAATAAATCCTCCAATCGTCTTCGGGATTTCTTCTCGAATCACATATCTCCCATGTTCCGACGTCGTTCTTCTGCGACCAGCCGCCGGTCTCGCACCCAGTCATTGACGCCGATGGATAGGCTTCCCAACGAACTTCTAGTCCACATCTTCTCGACAATTATAGAAGACCCCACAGAGCATCCTTTGTTCGCCACCACTCTCAGCCATGTATGCACTCGATGGAGAAACGTAGCCCTCGGAACGGGATGCCTCTGGGCACGGATCAATATCACCTTTCCACTTTCCGACATCGACCTCGAACGAACAAGGGCCTACCTCATCCGTTCAGGAGCCTACCCCCTCGACATTCTCGTCGACGTACGCGACCCAGATTGGGATTGGAACGAAGACACACATCGTGCTACTTGGCAGGTGATGGTTCCGTTCGTCCGCCTACTAGTCGCCCACATTCACCAGTGGCGCAAGTTCGAAATGCTCTCGGATACATGGGTCCCAATATTCACTCTTCTCTTCTACACGAAAACAGTCACGGCAGCGCCCCTCCTCGAAACTCTCTCTTTGTCAAGATGCAACGCGTATATGGCTGCTCGTGGGCAGATATTCCATCCTTCGGTCCTCCGTGACCCTCTCCCTCTACTGGGAGGCCACGCCAGTTCTACGAGGAAACTCAGAAGAGTCACGTTAGTCGGCGTTCATACCATTTGGACAGACACCATTCTACGAAACCTCACCCACCTGGAATTCAAGTACCACTCAAGCGACGTAATGCCCACCCCCGAGGCGTTTGGGGTGATCCTGGCGGGATGTCCACGTCTCACAGAACTATCGGTAGTAGGGTGGGGTCCAATCCTGCAGCGAGAGGTGCAATATGCCGAGGGCGTGTTCCAAATGCCCTCCTTGCGGGCGTTCACGTTGGGTTTTGTGGACGCAGAGTACGCCATGAGGTTCCTGCCGATGTTTCACACCCCATCCCTGCGCAAATTCGTCCTCGAAGACGTAAACAAAGTCATCAATCCGACAGGGGTCGAACATGCGGACACGTTCCTCGAGTGGCTAGTTACCCGTTGCAGACCCACCTCAACAGCGCCAACCACCCCCGTTCCACTTCAGCGCCTCCGAAACGTTGAACTGCACGGCATCCACGCGCATCAAGCATCTTTCTCTCGACTCTTCGCCCTACTTCCATTGCTGGAACAGCTAACTTGCCTCGACGTCCCCAACTCCGCTCTGCTCGCACTTACCCCCGTCATCCACACCAATTCACCTCCTTGCCCGCGGCTGCGCGAATTATTTTGTCAAGGGACGGACGCGGAGGCATTGGCGCAATTGGTTCAGGCAAGGAGGAACAATCCGGCCGTGGAGCCGCTGCTGCGTGTTGCGATGGAATTCACACGGGATCGATCCCCTTCGCCCACCGTTGCCGCTCGCCTCGCTAGAGCCGAAGTAGAAATAGTGAGAAGTGGATAGACGGCCCCAGAGCCAGGATAAGGTCGAGCTCGTTTGCTGGATGGGCAGTTATTTCGATTCTCACCATGCAGGCCCGAGTGTCAAGCAGGACAATTTGCCGTCTCCCTTATTTAGAACTTGTAGTCAAGTTTATTATGCGATACTGATGTACCTTTGGGACCTGCCGTCGGAAGAGTGAAGAAGAGAAATCCAAACCTCACTGCTACGAGATTTCCATGATCCAAGTATCACACGTAGGCTTCTCTCTCGAAACCTGTTGGCGTAAAGTTTGAGCGCTTATTCGGAGATGTTGCGAGCCAGAAGACGATCAGTATCCTCACACCAGTGTTCAGAATGGACCGTATTGGGTAAACTGCACAATATCCTCCAACATTTAGTAATGTTTTGCCCATTCCCCGATACTCATGAGCAAAAGGTGTAGGTTACTGTAACAGGATCCGGCACGCAATACCAATGAGTCTTTTAAACACACAATCAGCTAACCGCTATCGGAACTGGAAATGCGGCGTACCTCCGTATACATCTTGCATGTGGCATAAGAGACGCAGGTGGTGGGGCCTGTATAGCCCTTCCCTCCGCACTGATTCCACTGTAACGATATCAGTTAGCTCGTGTTTTCAGCCGAAATTTGAAGCAGACCATAAGAGGACTTACAGGCTGCACAACTTCCGTGGTTGCCCTGGGCGGAGGTGGATAGACGGTTGTGATTGTCGAGCAGCTGCCTTCCGAAGCCTTCGTTGATGTTGAGACGGTCGGAACAGGTGGGGGTGAAGTCAACGCAGGAGCGGCGAGCTGTGAGTCAAGAGATAACATTTCAATACCTTCAGGTAGTATGAAATAACTACCGCCGCAGGGACTACGTTGGCCAGAATAAACCCAGTGGCGATATTAAACGTCCCGGAAGTACGCATTACTCTCGAAGATACCAGACAGTGATGATAGAGGGAACAACTCGATTGCTCGAATGCGACAATATATATAGCATCTTTAAAATTCTTATTAGAGGCCCCCACCATATTGAAGCCGGGAAGCAAAGGCCGAAGTTTCTTCGTCCTAACAAAGATGGCCAGATCTCGGAAATTCTAATGACATTCTGGAGGTCATGTGGTAGAAAATGTGATCATTGTCGAGCTAAAGAAGGTTTGGAACATATGAGAAGTGCTATAGGGAAAGTGGATCGCCCATAGGAAGATCCGTCTTCAAGTTATAGTTGTTCCGCGATTTGGACAGTAGGTGCTGGGTGAACGGGACCGGCGACCGAGCGGTGCCCGAAAATTCTTGGCGCTAATGTTTGAGTTCCCCAAAATGCCTGTTCACTCTCTGGTTTGTCCACCCCTCTATCGAGAGGATTCATGCACACCCAGTATGTTGTCGATAGCGGTGTCAGCGTTCGGTCCAAGGTTCGACGAAAGCGCTGAACTGGACTGGAGTCCAGTTCTCGATTCGGGCTCCGCTGAACGAACCTGCAAGCCAGAATAGGTAATAACAGGGCCTTTTTGAGGGAAATTTCGTGCAATTTCGTGTGGATCTTGCAAGGGAATTGTCGGAAAATATAATTGCCCACCTTCATGGATATTTTAGGGTACTTGACTTCTGCATTGGGGTATGCGACCGCTCTCGGCAAACCCCGAGAGCCCCTATCTTCCACATCCATGAACGAGGTCCTACAGAATCTCACTGAAATCTACATGCCATAGGGGTTTAAAATTTATTTCATTACCTAGTAATACGTATAAGTAACTTTAAAAGTGTTCAGAAGTAAATTCCTTGCCAAAATGTCTGTCAAGGCCTGAAAAGCGTTCGAAGGCGTTCAACCTAAAGACCTAAATTCCCCGTTCGGTTCCAGGTTCAACCAGTGAGGGAGAACCGGACCCAAAGTTCGGTCTTGTGCTCGGGAAAAACATGCCCTAAACCAGACTGAACCGAACTTTGACACTACTAGTTGTCGAGTGCTTCACAGATCTTCGAAAAGAGCCAAAGCCATGAAAAGAGTAGAAAGTGAGTGGTAGAATTAATGGCATTATTGGTCGTGCTCCGCACACTGACAGTATGTCTCCAGATGAGGACGCGTTTACATATTGTTATCCAACCGAGGCTGCGCCGCAGTGCGCGCCGCGATACAACCAAAAAAGGCATTTTGATGCGCTAAGCACCAAATCAAATCGCACGCACGAGCCAGTCGCGACCTCCTTTCGAACCACAACTACTTTGAAGAGAACAAGTCATCATTTTCATACCACGAGAACATACTCACCTGAACAGTCTGCACCTAGTCGACGTCGTATTTAATCGCTCCTCATATCTCTGTCGGCGAGATGGATATGCAAAATCGACCAGCAGGTGTTCCAGGTGCGGTTTCAGTCCGCGTTGACTTCGAAAAAGATGGTCTCACCGTTCATTCATCCATTACTAGTTTTAGTGGTTAAAATGAAAGAAGAGGCTAACGACCTCTACAAACGAAAGTCTTTTACGGCTGCTTTGGACTTGTATTCGAAAATCCTGAACAATTCTGAGCTCCCAAACGGTGACTGCATGATGGAGTTTTTGAGAACAGTGCGGTCGAATAGAGCGGCGTCTTACATTGCATTGGGTGAGAATTGCTCCAGATTCGATATAATACTTGCTGATAGTCAGTTCTTTGTCCTTAGAACAGTACACTCAAGCGGTCGAAGACCTTCGGCACATCCTCTCCTCAGCGGTACACGATGCAAGCTCTAAACCTTCTCCAGATTCTCCCTCGGCTACGTCCACTCGCAAAGCGCATCTCCGACTCGCCCGCTGTTTCTATGAACTCGGAAAATACGAAGACGCGACGAAGCATTTAGATGCCCACCGTGCTTTCGTGGGCGACAGGAGTGTTCCTGAGGAAAAAGATCTTCGAAACAAGATCTTGAAAGCGCAGCGCAACAGACAAAGCGGTTCAAGCTCGACCAATGAAATGACGGTCCCACTCAAATACGTTGTGAAAATCTCGCAACCGACTCCGACAGCGGATATTGAACTGAACGAAACTGTGCCCCTTTCCCTATGCAACACTCGTAACCCGCCGGAGATTCCAGCAAAAGAACTCCTCGTAAACCTGGTCAAAAAGCATCATGCGTGGCTACTCAAGCAAGGACCGCTTAGCGGCGGGGCTTGGAAGTGTTGGAGTTGCGGCAAACGAGCAAACGGAATGGTCCACACACCTGCATCGTATCTACACGCATATTTGGAAGGAAATGACGCGATGGTAGTCGATTTCGCCCAGCCAGTGTGCGTTGATCGCGGTCCATGCGATCACGAGGCGAGGAAGATGATGCAAGAGGAGATGACAATGGCAGCCAATATTGGGCGAAGAGGGTAAATTGGGAGAGCACCCCACTATCGCTATTGGCTTTTCGATTACATAAATGTTCCGCTCTAGAATCTTTCCTGCTCTAGAATCCTGATCTCGTCGAATGCGGGCAAATCGTAATGTACAATATCTGAATCATACAGCTAAAATAAAAATATTGTTCTTGTTGTTGTCCAGGTCTGCAAACTTGCGCTCAGACTGTAATTCAAGCCCCTAGGCTGTGGCTCCTCAATCACAAGTATTCAGATCGCTCAACCTACTGGGAATGGACAAGTGAAAAGCGAACTTCCACCTCTTCCGGTGCATCACCTTCATATTCTGCAAGTCGGCGGGGTCATGGACTTTCCAGACGTGCGCACCCAGGCTCTTAATGCCTCGGGTCCGACGCGTCAAGCTTCATTTGGGCTACAATACAAGCATTGCTTGAAATTCCGAGACTGGAGTCACAATCCGGGAGAACCACTCGGATGTCGTTGAGGCCCTCCAAAACGCCATGTATGGTCCATTCAGCCCGATAAATTATTTGTGGACATTTTCAGTGAAAGCCGGCATCTATACTTGTAGGCCCTGATTAAGCGCTAATCAATTGTGTCTCGTCACAGCATTTGCAATCACGGGTAATTCGATTTAAGCGCCCATGGATGAATCATTTTTCTCAGGCAGCGACCATGAAATTATACCGAGAAAAATTATACTCATGGTCAAACGCTGAGCGGTCGGTCCCGCTGAATGTGCAAGACCCAGACGCAAGGCCTCAAGGATAAGTTCTGGACGCTCCCTTCCCTCCAACTCTGACTGTCATACGATCCTTATCCTCACACCCTGTACACGGAACTTCTTCCCGAGAGTCGCGTATACGTAATGTCCTTTCACTTGGGAGCCACCATATCATATGATCCATGTAGCTGAATAATAGACTACGGAAACTCACACGTACTGCGCATAGGGCTGTGGTTGTGCTCGAGCCATAGTAAAGGTAGGTGTATAGTATACTTTGAAGGAAGGCTTTATTCCGTTCGGGCTTGTACATTTAGTGCCGTATACACTGGGTACCGACATCACCGAGATGCCAAACTTACAATCTCGAAGTGTACAGGTCAACGTAAACGTGAGAGGCTGGCGTGAGTGCACAGCTGGCTGCGCCGCGTTATAGCCACCGGATCGCCTCGAAGACTCGCCATTCGGATGGACATCCGCGGCCAGTCTACCAATCAACGGGAAGGTATTTCAGTTTTTTTCTGCCAACCATTCCCAAATTCGATGAGCTTAACCTGCCAAAATATTGGTTGAAAGCAGGTCTCGACCATCTACTTCAACCGCTGTCACCAGAACGAGGCACGCAGTATGGGCGCATTGGCTCCCTTCGGCCGCACGTAGACGACGTCAGCATATGGCGAGCTTTCTCCATGTGAGATGCGTTCTTGGGTATAAAAGCCTCGCTCTCAATCACCATGAGCCGTCGAGACCCAGCCCAGTGCAACATGAAATATTTCCCTCTATTCTCAGCCTTGGCGTTTGCAGCCAGGGCCAACGCATTCCCCTCCTACGCATCGTTGGCCGGACTCAGCGATCGTGAATTGGAATATATCCTTCCTACGCTCGAGTATCGAGAGCCAGCTTTACCTCCTGGTCCTTTGAAGGATACGTCGGCCAAATTGGTGAACGACAAAGCTCATCCATGGAAACCGCTTCGACGGGGTGACATCCGTGGGCCTTGTCCAGGTCTCAATGCATTGGCCTCTCATGGGGTAAGTACTGGAGTGCAGTCGCAGCATCGATCAACTGACAAGTGTCCTTGTAGTATCTCCCCAGAAACGGAGTCGCAACCCCGGTCCAAATCATCAACGCTATTCAGGAAGGTAGGAATCGAGGGGAACATTTGATTCCTACTCCGTCACTAATGTATATTAATAGGATTCAACATGGAGAATACACTCGCTATCTTCGTGACGTATGGGGCACACCTTGTGGACGGCAATCTCATCACCGACCTGTTAAGCATTGGGCACAAGACACCGCTCACGGGTCCCGATCCTCCACCCCCAGCTATCGTTGGTGGACTTAATACGCATGCCGTCTTCGAAGGTAGTTATGAATATGCAAACTCGGGGTGCTGCGTCTGACATTTTCATTCAGGCGACGCTAGCATGACAAGGGGTGCTTCACTTCCTTCAACCCACTCGATTAGGAGGCTAATTCTGCACTTTAGGCGACGATTTCTTCGGCAACAATCATGATTTTAACGCAACGCTCTTCGACCAGGTATGGCTCCTTCCACTCGGTATGCTCCTAAGGGACTAACGTAACCTTTAGTTTGTTGATTTCAGCAACCGATTTGGAGGAGGGAAGTATAATCTTACGGTCGCAGCAGAGCTCCGATTCAAGCGTATTCAAGACTCGATTGGTACCAACCCACAGTTTTCCTTTGTCTCCCCTCGCTACTTCACCGCCTATGCCGAGTCTGTCTTTCCCATCAACTTTTTCGTCGATGGACGCAGGAGCGACGGTCAGTTGGATATGGACGCTGCGCGAGGATTTTTCCAATTTAGCCGTATGCCTAAAGGCTTCTTCCGCCCAAACGGACCGAGAAGTACGGAAGGACTGGACCAGGTTTTTCTGGCACATCCTGTGCAGCCTGGAGCAAATGCCGGGCAACTCAACAGCTACACCCTCGATCCCACATCGGCAGATTTCTCCACTTTCTGCTTGTTGTACGAGAATTTCGTCAACAAAACGGTCAAGGGGCTCTACCCGAATCCAGCTGGAAAACTTCGCAAAGCGCTTAACACCAATCTTAATTTCTTCTTCCAGGGGTTGAACGGTTCTGGTTGTGAACAGGTATTCCCCTACGGGAGAGATTGATGGGAGGGAGACTTCCGATGCCGCTAGTATCAGTTTACATTTCCCGTAGCTTACAGGTATCTACTAAATATCTTAAGTAAGGTTCAAGTTTTCTCGAGGGCCTGAATTCAACAAGAGTGAGCTTCAATCGATCCAGATCAGACATTACTGAGGGCCCGAAGCGACCAAAAAGGCAGGTTGATGCCTAATAATGAGCGCCAGATCGAATCTCGCGCACGAGCCATCCCGACTTCCTCTCCATCCACGACTACGTAGATGAGAACAGGCTCAAATTAGCGCAAAACCATGATCAGCGCGCCCCCACGTTATATTTAATCGTTCCTTAAATCCCTGGCGGCGAGATGAGCATGCAAAATCGACCAGCAGGTATCGCAGGTACAATGTTGATTCCGCGTTCAAGGGTTGGAGAAAAACGACCTTATCACTTATGTACGGCCAGAAAATGGGCTAAAACTGAAGGAAAAAGCTAATCGCCTCTACCAAAACAAGTCTTATACGGCCGCCTTCGGTATATATTCGAAGATCTTGGCCAACTCTGGGGCCGAAGACAACGATGACGTGAAGGAGCTTTTGAGAACGGTGCGATCGAATAGAGCAACAGCTCACATTTCGCTGGGTAATCAATGAGTGAATTGGCATCTAAAATAGTCTTATCGCCAGTTCCTCGTGTTCAGGACACTATGCTGAAGCGGTCGAAGATCTTCAGCATATCCTCTCCTCGTCCTCGTCGGCACACAACGCAGGATATAAGCCTCTCCTATCCTCTCCTTGGGCTACAGCCACTCGAAAGTCTTGTCTTCGACTTGCCCGCTGCTTCTGCGAACTAGGAAAATTTGACGATGCTACTATGCATTTGGATGCACATCGCGACTTCGTGGATGGCATGCGCGCTCTTGAGGACTCCGAGACAAGGTCTATAGAGAACAACAGAATGCTGAAATAGCAGCTGAAGACAAGACGGTCCCACTCAAGTACGTTGTCGAAATTATGCAACCGACTCCAGCTGCACCAATCAGGCTCTACGAAGCCGCACCTCTATCCTTAGTCGACACTGGCTACCTACCTGAGACAGCCTCAAACCAGTTCTTCGCGAAACTTGTCATGAAACACGATGCGTGGCTTCTCAAGCAGGGTCCCCTCAGTGGTGGTGCGTGGAATTGTTGGAGTTGCGGGAAACGAGCGACCGGGATGGTCCACTCTTTTGTGTCGTTCTTGCACATATATGGGGACGAAAAAGAACCAAAGGTCATCGATTTTGCGCAGCCAGTGTGCATTTATTGGAGCACATGCGACCGTGAGGCGAGGCAGATGATGAAAGACGAGATTGTGTCGGTGGTAAGCGCTGGAAGGCGCTGGCAAACTCAGGCAAGTAACCATTCATCGTCTTTCATCGCTATCGGCTTTTCGATTTCATATTTCCTCTCCATTTTCCAGACTCTTTATCTCAAATGAAACTGAAGACCGCGGCTCGAAATTACAATGTACAATATCCGTTTGATACAGCGAAAATAAAACTACTGTTAGCGTCGTTATCCAAGAACAATGCATCCAAGACTCATGGTGCTGTAATTCAAGCATCCGACCCTCTTCCCCTTGTCCCAAATGCTGTGCCCACTCATCCTATTGCCCGTGAAAACAGGCGAAGGCGAACTTCCAGCTCTGCCCATACAGTGCCTTTATTCTCAGCAGGTCACCGGGGTCGTGGTCGTCCCTTATATGCATACCGAGGTTCGTGTGCCTCGGGTACGACATCACCTTCTCGCCTGCCTTCTTGTCCACAGTCTCCCTCTCGCGCTTGGGGCAGTCTACAAACGGGCATCGCCAATGCATTGCATGCCTCTCGAGGACGTGTCGGTGGTAGCTGCCGACCTCCATGACCTTTTGGCTCTTGCATTTGGGCCATGCGCAGCGAGCACCATCCTTGACATCCTTCGCGTTCGGGATCTCGTGGTTGACAGTTAGGTGTCTGTCGAAGGCAGCTGGTGTGTGTAAAATGGCACCACACTCGTCGCTAATAGCACCGAGTGCTGCATCCAGAAGCCCTCGGCGCTTCGAGTCTCGCGGGAGCCTGCACAGGAACGTTTTGGCGTGCTCTTTGGCGAACTGGGTTGGTGATAGCCAGGGCAAGGCATCGTCGGATAGAGGTGTTAGGGTATCAGTACCAGTTGGAACGGTGTCAGAAGAATCAGCCGGGGGGTGGGGATTCAGCTCATGGTCGTAGAAGTGGCAGGGGACGGAATCAGCGAGCGCTTCCAACTCGTCGAACAGCCAAGGCATCTCCACAAATGAATCAGACAGAAAGTCGTCAGAGGAGAGATCGGGACGCGGTCCTGAAGATGGTGGACCGTGAAAGCACTCCGTCCGCCAGGAGCTTACCGACGAGAAACCGGGCAGAGTGACCCCGTTGTTGAATGCAATTTCGGGAATGTTGTCAGCCGTATTCACCTGGGCGTAAGGACCGAAGTCAGGTGTAGAGTGGCTCGTGATAGAGCCGACGGTGGCTTGGAGGGAGGCAGAAAACGAGGTTGAAGGCCAAGAGAGTGATGAATAGGCAGAGGTCGACCGGGTCTGTAAGGCGCCATCGTACTCGGAATTCAGATCCTCAAGTCGAATCCGTGAAGGACCTGCCACCGCATTCGAGGATGACTGGGACGACTGGACGTTGTAACCACCAAAGGTGCATGGTGTCGACTCAGAAGGTACCAAATCCTGGACTAAAGGAGGGTCCATATCAGTACCTCGAGATGATCCCTGCGCCTCGTACGAGTGCGTGGGCTGGCGACGAGTGGTGGTCTGGTATGGGTGATGCATTCGTCCCCATGCAGGTGCCACCAACCGACGCGCGCGTAGACAACCAGAAATTGGGATGGAGGCGGGATGGGAAGAGTCTTCGAAGGGAGGAAAGTCGGTGAACGGATCGATGCGGCGCTTCGAACAGTTCGGTGCATCTCTGAGAAGAATATGAATAAAAATGAAATATGAGAGGCAATTTTAGGAAGCGCTTACTGAACATCTTGCGTCTCAGAAGAGACATGGGAGGTCTGGAAGGTCCTGTAACGACAGAATACACATTCAGAATGCTATGGAAGACCACGGAGTAGACAATGGACATACGAGTCCATCGTGATTGGGAGAGGGGGCGGTAGGATAGACGTTGGAATATGCGATCCATCCAAAGCTCCTGCGCCAGTCTTTATAGCCCCCGTAACTTGTGTGACCCTGACGGGCTTTCCACGTCTGGAAGGACGATTGCCAAATCCGGCATATCAGGTCCAGGACGCGTGCAGCCAATGCGCAGCGGCGGAGGACGCCCGCCTGTTCTGTCAGGGGCAGGGAACAAAGGGAACTATGTCAACTTGGGAAATTTAGTGTGGCACGCATGTCCGTCCTTACCTGGATTATCGTGAACTGCTAATCATTGGGCGACGGTGACCGGCCAACGCGCCGGTCAATATCGCTTGGACCCTGTGAGAACGGGAGCGAGCGCCTCGTGGTTAGACGGCCTATTGTTCTAATTTACAGCGACATACATACCGGTAAGTTGTCCTGACGGGTCGAATAGTATGCAGTGTCATAGAGAGCATAGAGAAACTGGTCTGCATGTGCCTCCGCGAGAACGGGATCTTTTACCCGAATGAGAACCAATGCCACTGAGGGTTATTATGATCCGGGACTCACCCAACGTACAATCCCCATCAAGGATAAATAGTTAGACGGAGATCCCTGTCCGGAGTGTAAAAGGTCCAGGGGAGAGGGAGTCTGAGGGAGATGATCTTTGGGCGACATGGATACGAGGAGTATATACACACCCGTAACAAAGGGACCTTTTTTACAGGGTGCCAAAAGGAGAGGCGAAGAAGAATGCCGCACGAGACAAAGCGAAATACGCAAGAGCAATGTGAAAGAGATAAAGGAGTCTTTGTCCGGCTAACAACGGGTCCCTTTACTAGAGGATTGATAATGTCACGCCAACCGAAGGCAGAAAAAGTGGCGCATGGGAGTATTAGGAAATAGCAAGCGAGGATTGCTACGTATTATCGTTGAGCCCGATCCGAGACCGATACACATCGCCCAGAGAATCAATTGAGAAATTAATGCCTTTGTAAAGCATGCGTCCACTGTCGAAATGCCGAATCTTTTAGCGCAGTCTACGGATGCTTCCTTCCCAGACTTAGGTGGGATTCCCCTCTATATCTCGTCCGTCTAGAACAGGGTTATGCCATAATGCTGTTCATCGACAACAGTATGTGATTTAACTGACATGAGGGTCTTCTCTATGCGTCTATCTCCTTCGGTTGACGCCCTGCTGACCAGGAAAGAGATTGTCCGATTATCCGACTTACTGGGTAGCAAGACCACTGAGAATCATCGAATCTGTAGGAAAATGAAGTGAAGAGGGGACGAATGATATTATGTGTCCGATATCTGGTTGGTTAATTACCAACCCTCTGGGCTATGAAATTGGACCTTCACGTCTCTTGGACCGGACCTTGAAGGTGTTGAGGTAAAAGAGGCCTGTTTCCTCTCAAGATCAGCTCTCCATCCGAAATCACCTCCCCAAGCATCGGCCACACCTGCTGCTGCGGCCTCGTACTGACCCCATTCCTCCAAACGTCGAAGAACACCACTCGCCTCCCACCCACGTCCTCCAACTCGACATCCGACAAGTTCGGAAACGCCCTTGTCATTCCCTCGTAAGCCATCCTCCCAAACAGGGTACCACGTATCCTCAGCTCCCTTAGCTCGGGGCACGTTGTCGGCAGGCTGTTGTATCGAATTACGGCGACGAACCCGGATATAGCATCTTGCGAGAGGTGGGCGAGGGTGAGGGATACAAGGCTGCAGGGCAAGGAGAGGGCAAAGAAGGTCGCATAGGCTTCTGAGCGGTACTCTGCCGTTGATGGGGGCATGGGAGGGTTAGTGGTACCGTCTTCATCACCCGCCGAGTCAACTTGATCTCCTTCGTCTTCGTTGTCTTCGGCGTTGTCACGAGGAAGAGGGGGAAGCTGTTGGGGAAGCTGCAGACGCAGGCCAGATACGACGAGGTTCCTGACGGACGACTCTCTCGTGTGCGTGATGCCTCGCACGTGCGGGGTAGTGCTAGGGATGACTGCACCATCCAACACGAGCGTTGTGACCGCGCTACAGTTGAAAATGTTGTGGTGGCTCCTGTACGAAAGAAATGCGCCTTTGGCGAGCGTGGCATGACGAAGGTGCCATCGCGGCAAAACGGACACCAGAGCACCGTCGACCCTCAACGTTGTGACGTTCGGCGCGACTACGCCTAGGTCTGGCGAGTAATAGCAAGTCGTATGGCTTGTCGGGATGTGGCTGGACGTCTGCATGATATAGAGTGCTGAGAGTCTGCTGTTGACGGCGCCGATGAGTGGGTTGATGAGCATGTGGTCTATAAAGGTGTCGAGCACAGCCATGATGAAGATATCGTTTCCTTCCACTCTTAACGACCTACACCGAGGGACGGTAGTTGGCATAAACTTCTGTAGGGTCTCTCGGAGCTCGTCGAAAGTCTTCTCATCGAGTGTTATGCGTTGAGGAAGCCGACAGTGGAGGTCGATAAGTTGAGCCCCTGAGCGACGCAGGATGTCTTGTGTTGTTTCTCCGTGGCAGACAGAAACGTTTCCAAGGTAAACCCTCGTCCACAGAAGGCGGAGATTGATTGCAACGTCCCTCCACGTGCGACAGACATGAGAGAGTGCGAGACAATGTTTCGAGCAGTTTTTCAGTGGTGGAAGCATAGCGGGGTCGGCATAGAGCGCTGCTCGTACTCGAGGTGTTGCGCCTTCCACCGTTGGGTAGTCTTCGGGCATCATCAGTGATTGATCAGCTCCTTCCACCATCTGCGCACTCAATTCGAAGATCGTGCAGAGGATTTCTGTCGGTAGGTTGTCTACGGACATCTTCATTCGTCGTCTTGCACGTGCTGTGTCGAGTTAGGGGTCTTGATAGGACTTTCTGCGGTAGGGACTTGAGGTATCGGTGGTATCTGCAGCAGATAGTGGTGTGTCATGAAGGTGAGCGGTAGGCGGGGCATGCCACCTTTTTTTACGTAGCGAATGTTTTAATGGAGTTTCTACAACAGATTAGGTCAGCCTTGATAATGGGATCTTATCTTATCTGACGGTCAAAAATTGGTTAAGTTGGCAAAGCCGATAGATTGAACACCATGACCACCAACAAGGAACATACACGGGATATCCATTCCTCATAGGCAGAGTTTCAAAAACTGCAGGAGATCCTTCCGGTTCGCATCCGGGCTCTTGACTTTGTCCTTCTTACCTTGAGTTTGATCTAAAGTACATGAAAGAAATTTAGCGAAATCTTTGCGAGGAAGGATCACAGACTTTCTTCCCGGTCAAATTCTCCCTTCCTCATCCCCTTTCTCCTTGCCTCTTCTCTGTCTCGTTTCCTTCTCTTCTTGTCCTCTCCTGGACCGAACTCTATCACGATTGTTTCTCTTCTTTTCTCGTTCACGGAGCGACTTCCGTGCCCTTTCTGCGTCCGTGTCGTCGAGCATACGGACTTCTGGCCTGGGACGACGACCTTGACGAACGGAGCTGGAGTGTGAGTAGGAGCGTGGCCGACTTCGGGCGCTTAGACGATGACTATCCCTGAGTCTATTCTCTC